>JALLBA010000062.1:0-32876 GCA_036939675.1 Cyclostephanos invisitatus | reverse complement strand
CTAATTAACGCCAAACTGTAGAATCTGGCAAGAAATTGGCTGATTTAGAGAATTTGTGCTTATAGGCTTTGTGCAAATGGGTGCTAATTACGATAGATTTGTCTGGTGCTTAAACCCCGGTGGTGCTTAAACCCCGGTCTCTACGGTAGGTAGTCTCTCATAAGTCCGATGAAAACCGCTATGTGTACGCTTCATGACTTTTGGAGGGTGCGATAGGAAGGTACATACTATCGTTATTGTACCAAAGAGAGGAAACAAAATAATGCTCGCTCCCCCCTCCACCTCAATAAAATACAACTTAGGAAATAAGGTAATTTATTTGTACTACCTAGACATTTTTCACCATAACAGGAGTCTTCATACGCCATAGATTTTGGTCAACAGCATCGCAGTCTTGGACCCGAGAGGGTTGCTCTCCTTCCAGAAGATTCTCTGGCTCCTCCACCTCAACCCCCCTTCCCATGCTCTCTGCATGAGAAGTGGCCTCTGCGCTCGGTAGCCACATCCAAACATCGCCCCCCCCCACTCTCGATGCCAGGCTCCCTCTTCCACTCCCCATTCTGTCTTGACAGAAGTTCTAGTCTAGTTATCATGATATTTGTGCTTGTGCGCTTGTTATATTAATAGTAGTATTAATTAGCTATAATTAACGAGAGCATTGTCGTTAAATAAAAAGCGCCTCTGCAGCACCACCAATCGATCTGTCGCTGAAGGGGGCCGAGTTTCGCCACCATTCTGGAAGTTCTTGGTGATGGGTGCAGGCCGCGGCGCCCTATCGCGGCTGTATTTTAATTCCTCTGTGACCGGTCGGTCAGTTATGAGAACCCAATAAGGGTTGCCGGGCTTCTGGAGGTTCCCTCCAAAAGGATAAGTACATACGTTCTTCGTACTGTACATACAACACGTATCAAACATATTCGTTCACAAAACACACCTTGGTCTCGGATGGTACGGCATCGCAGCCACTACACTCCGTGCACTGCCTTTTCCACAAAACTTTTCATCATGAAAATTCATTCTCTCGCAGTTTCGACCTTCAAAGTGGCCACCGGCAGTGGTATATTTGCCCAAGATGTCGTGAATCCATGCGACATATCTGCCCAAACTACGCCACTTCCAGGGATGACTTCAGCCCAAGCGCTGAGTTTGATTCATATGGAAGACAATTTGTATGACAAAAAAGAATAGATCAATCAGAACCAACGCTGAGTCTTATAAGATACAATATTAAATTCAAAAAACTTTTTTTTCCAGCCACCTCAGCATCGCCTCGTGAGTTTCAATTGGATTGTCGTCAAATGGCACGTGGCCAGATTTCACAACGTCAATGGTCGTCCTGCCATTGCCGCCCCTGTTATTGGCCACGCGATCACAGTAAAATGTGCCCACATCTCCGTCGATGGGTGTGATCGAATCCTCGAGTCCCCATATCAAATGCAGAGGCAATGAGTCAAGTATCGTAGGATACTTCTCATGATACTCCATCGGCGTGAGACCGGCATCGTTGGTGTATATTTGTCGTATGGCCTCGACCGCTCCCTCTCCACCCAATTTGGCGGGGTAGTAGAAAGAATCAATCAATTCCCTGTCGACCCTGTGAGGCGAACACTTGTATAGACTCCTCAATGCATCCCCCAACAGCTCCTTCGTCACGACATTTTGCAATGCATACTGCAACAGGATCTTATTGTCAAAAATGAGGAAGTTTATCACGTCGAATAATCGATCGAATGCAAACCTTTGTAATCGATTGAGATTCGGGTTCTTAATGACGTTGCGCGAATTCAGACCCACGGCGCAATTGAAGAGACAAAGTCCCTTCACCCTTGATCGCCCATCGCTCGCCGCTGCGTCGTTCTTCCCGGCCAAGTAAGCACGTAACATTCCTCCACAATCGTCATCGTCATCGTCCACCGTCGTCATAGTCGAATCGATGAATTCGCCAGTCGCGACGGAAAGCGCCACCAACGACCCTAGGCTATTCCCCATCAATACTACGTCGTCCAAATTGCGACATCGTGCGTAGTCGTCCACCATGTTCGCCCATAGGTTTATGGAATATTCAACATTCACATTCGTAGACCTACCCATGACCGTGCCGCCAGATGTCATTTTTGCATAGTCGACGTCATCGCCACTGTCGTATGGCATCGTTGATGGCGGCGAACTTCCACCTCCCGAACGGATAGGCTTCGACGAACGTCCCTGCCCCAGCATATCCAAGGCATGGACGTCGTACCCCTCCCCCTGCAGTACGGACATCGTCTCTCGCCAGTATGCGGTGGAGGCGCCAAAACCATGCAGGAGTATGACCGATGGCTTCTCGTTCCCCCCCCTATTAGCGTCCTTGTTATCGTCATTGTATCTTCGAGCGCGTCGCACCTCGGAAAAGATGTCGTGTCCCCTCCATTCCCAGAATGAGGAGGTCGTGTCCCCCATTCCCTCTTCGGCGGAGACAGTGGATGTCATCGATGCCGATGATGACGACCTTGATCGTCGTCCCTTCGGAATGTTGGCGGCTGTCGTAGTGGTCATCGTCGAAGGGACTCCATAGAAATTTCGGGGGGATGGAAATCCAAACGATGGGCGCGGCAACGCCAGGAGGGATGATGATGCGAAGGCGATGAGTGGCAGGGCGACGGGGATCATCGCTCTCGCGGCCACCATCCCGCGTTGCGTTACTGAAAGGCGTGGGGCGTGCTCTGGCGTGCTCCTAGTCGTCGTATCGGGGGGAGAGTACGAGTTCGGTCCCGCCATAAAAACATAATCTTAGCATTCCCGCCTTAAAAATGGCGGGAGATTTGAATATCCAAACACCACCTACCGCACCCGAGCTGCAGCAATGAGCCCGCAGCGCCGACAGAAGACAACGTTTACATGGTTCGCCGTCGTTTACATCCACCCCCGTCCTCTTCGGATACAGACCTCCCGCCAGGGTCCCCCGGCGCCTCCCTCCCCCCCCTCCCACTTGCCGGCGTGAATGGAAGTCGTCCTCCCCACCGACGTCGTAACGAAAAATCAAAAATCGCGACCATGGGCACGACAACGGAAGCGAGCAACCGTTCTTCGGTTATTTAGGGCAGAAGGATATTCCGAAGGATGTGACTCGCGTCCGAGTCCATCCGTCCGTCAAGAGAATTAAGGTTTGGGCATTCAATTGTCGCGAGAAATTGATGTCCATCATCATCAATGATGGGCTGGAGGAGATTGAAAGGGAGGCATTCGAGGGATGCTCATCTCTACATGACATCGAGATCCCCCCCCATCGTCAAGACGATTGAGCAAGGGGCATTCCAGGACTGCTCAGATTTAACGACTGTAAATCTTGGCGAGGGGCTGGAAGAGATCGGGGAGAGGGCATTTGAAGCTTGTGCATGGTTTCATGAGATTACGATCCCCCCCGCCGTCAAGGTTATTGATGCCGGAGCTTTCATTTATAGCTCGCAGTTGACGACTGTGAATCTTTGCAAGAGGCTGGAGGCATTGGGGAATTTTGCATGTAGCTGTTGCACATCGCTACATGAGATGGTTTGATCCCCCCCGCCGTCAGGTTGATTGAGGAATTGACATTTAATAGTTGCTCACAGCTAATGACTGTGACTCTAGGCGAGAGGCTGGAGGCGATTGGGTTGGTGGCATTTAAAGTATGCACGTCGCTACACGAGATAACGATCCCTCCCGCAGTCAAGGTGATTTGGGACGGGGCATTTAAAGGGTGCATGCAGTTGACGATTGTGAATCATCGCAAGGGGCTGGAGGTGCTTGGGAAAGAAATATTTCGTGACTGCACATCGCTACACAAGATTATGATCTCCCCCGCCATCAAGGTGGTACAAGCTTCGGCATTTTATGGGTGCTCGAGGTTGACAACTGTGAAACTTTGCAAGGGGTTGGAGAAGATTGGAGAGCTGGCATTTGGAAGATGCACGTCTATCGAACGCATCGCTATCCCCCCCACCGTCAAAGTTATTGAAAACGACGCATTCTGGAACTGCTCAAATTTGAGCCAAGTGGTATTCTCCAGGGAAATCGAAAAGTTCGTGTCCTGCGAGGCGATGCGGGGCTGGTCATGAATAGTCTCTGAGTACATATAGCTTCTTGGTCCGATGCAGTATTCCAGAGCGTTTGAGTGTCCTAGTATCGAGCTGGCAGGCGAATATTCACAATATGCTAAGAAGCATTACTATCATCTCCGATTTTAATGCTTACTTTGGTCTTATCGATTCTAAACTTTCCGAGTACGAAAATTTGAAGGAGCTCCCATGTTAGTGGAGGTGGCCATCTGGACATCAAGAATTATTATGCAACAATTTGACCCGAACAATTATATTGTTCTGAATGTTCTTTCTTTCCTCTGTCTGATGCTGATGACAGCAAGGATGCTTTGAATTGTGAAAATGCCAATGACAGACCGTGGAGATGTGAACAAAGTAGACAAAGCTTCTTGCTCCCGTCGTGCATCTGTTACAAATAATACAACACTTAAATGAAAAAACACTCTCACTATTTATTTTTCGATCTGCGGACGACAAATGTATTGTATGAGACAAAACAACACTTGAAGGGACCATGATGATTTCTTTTGCCAGTGCCTAAGTTCAAGTGTCTACTGTGTCGCACGTTTTTCGCGTCATGTGCCAACGTCCTGTGCTGTTTGGATCTGCTTCACTGACTCTCATTTCAATTTCTTTACCCCCTGCTGCTCGGACTGGACCGTCGCAATCGTCCCCTTCTTCGATGAAGCCTTCATGATACCAATCATGTCAATATTATTCAGCGTTACGCCAAACAGAGGGGCGTATACGAACGCCTGTTTGGCAACGGTCCGGATGATAGCTAGCAAGATTACTTTTCGTAACGTCTCTTCGAATGCCGTGATCACATCTCGTTCTTCTTTTCCGTTATTATCCTTCGTAGTATAAAAGGACCCTAGCAAAGTTGCCAGCAGCGGATAAACGATCGAGGCAAGCAGTATGACCATAAGCCAGACCATTTTGGCCGATGCGTAGTTACGCAATCTCATGGGTACAATGAGCGTATTGTATAAGATCGCCGCCCTGATCGTGTACGCCACCCTTCGCACAGTGCCACCATCATCACCAGTGTACTCTTCGTCGACATTGTAACTGCCGTGATATCCCGGTTTGAACAATAATAGCAACCGGATGCATACTACCACATAGCCCAAAAACAAGCTCAGGCTATACACGCGATGGTACGTCCAGGTGGATATCTTCCCTTTGCGTACCAACGTCATCAACAACGGTGCCATTTGTATGGCGAGCAATGGGGCGAAGTTGATGCTCGCGTCGCTCATTAGACATGATATCGTGGCGCCGAATTGTGACAAGGAGTACCATTTCTTGATGATCGATTGTTGGGCGGGGGTGATTTCGGGTGGGTATGGCATGGAGTTGGTAGTTCGCTTGTCAAAGTCGCCATAGTGGGCGGTGATAAGACTTGCAGTGTGGACGGTGCCCATGATGATGATCGCGCGAACAGCCCCATCCTTGATCGCCTTCGCAATGTCACCTTCGTCGTTGTCGTTGTTGGGCCAAAGGCTCGCCAGACTCGCGACTGTGCATAGCATGTGGCGCGTCGCGAATAGAATCGAATGCAATCGGAATTCGGGCCAGATCATCGGGCTGTTGAAATTGCGCGTCTTCGGCAACGGCAGAAGTAATGACGACCAGCTTAGTAGTCCGTGCGGTATTACGGAGCATATGGCGAAGACTGATATCGATCGTTGGTTAGGGAATGCTGATCCCGTGGTGAACACGAGATAGTAGCGGTAGATGTAACTGATGAGCACGAGCAAGCCCAAGATCTTGTGAACATGATAAGGATCGTGCGAGGTGATTAGATTCGCCATTATTGAATGTGGGAGGGCGTGGAAGGAAATGAATTTATGAAATCCTCGGGAAAGATCGGGAGCAGCGCCGGGGTTCTTCTTGTTCTCAAGGGAGACACCAGCGTTCGGGACTTCGAGTGGGCTTAAAAACTAAAAACTCGGGGGTGCGTTTCGTACAGGGGTCGTCGGGGGGTCGTCACGGCGTGACGTCATGAAACGACACTCAGACACTACTAAACTACCGGTTGATATCACGAGCCGGGCTGTCACACTGACCCCCGAGGACTCCGAGTTATATTTAGTTGAGCCCACTCGTTTGGTTCTCATTTTTTATTTTGCGTTCGCGTTTTCAATGGAGGAGTACCTTGCCGTCCGTACGTAAGTACTGCACTGTGTATTTAGGTAGGAAAGTACGATACCATAATACACGACTTCACAACATTCGGAATAAAAAAAATACCAAATATCATGAACCCATTCGGAGATGATGTGAGTGCCGCTATACATTTCTTCGCGCGTTGTTCGTCGTTCCCCGCTGCCGTCGAATCACTATTTGATCACTATTCGTTCGTTTCCTCCCCTTCCCTCCCCTTAATCTTCCCTTCCCTTCTCCTGTCATCGCCACCGTACTCGCCCGGCACGTTGCGAAAACAGCTCGACTTCGGGGATGGCGATCCATTCGACGACGAATACGACGACGACGATTTCGACGGGGCGGGAGGTGACGCCGTGCGGCGTTACGGTGCCGAGCACGTGCTTCTTTTGATCGATTGCGACGCGTCCATGTTCGAGCGGTACGTGCCGTGCCATCGCCCCCCGTCCACCAGTGACGACGAGAACGACGACGATCTCGGCGTGGTGGTTCATTATTCGCCCATGGACGTTGCGACGACGGCGGCCCACCGCCTCCTTCGCGCGAAGGTTCGAGACGTCGCCGAGACGAAGTCCGGCACGAGGGACGGGGTGGGCGTGGTCCTCTACGGGTGCGATCCGAATCGTCCCCGACGACGCCTTCGTCGCGAGGGCGATGGCAACGGAGGAGGGGGACGCGGGATGGACGATGATGATGACGACGACGACTGCGATGGAGGGGATGACGATCCGCTCCCAACGACGCACGAGCTGATCGAGCTGGTGGCACCCGGGACGGAGCAGGTTCTGATCATGCAGGAATGCATCCCCAACGACGACGATGGACGACGTCGACGGGATTTGCGATACGAATTCTCCCTCGTTCCTCGTGGGAAGGAGGAGGGCGATGGACCGGGGGGGATATTGGGGGGGGAGGAGGGGGAGGAGGAAGTTTGCAGCCTGCGACGGGGTCTGACCGCCGCGTTGAAGATATTCAGCAGCGCCAAGTGAGTCGATCGGGACGGACGCAATGTTCACTCCTTTTTTTGTTTCGCGTGCATATTTCGGATGAGGGCGAATTCCCCGGGATGAATCTCTCCCACTCGCGTAGGCATCCCGAATATTGACTGCCCCTGCCTCCCATTTCTCCCCGTCTTTCCTTGTATCTGGCCAGATGCGTGAGGAGCTCGACTCCCGCGAGCAAGCAACCTCCAGATTCCAAGACCGTGTGGATCTTCACCAATCAGGACGATCCGTGTCGCGGCAACGAAGTCCAAAGGACGCGCATGAGCATGCTTAGACGAGACTGTCAGGAGGCCGGGGTGGCCATTCATTTGCTGCCCATGCCGAGGCCACCGTCGACGTCATCGGGATCCTTCGACAGGAACATCTTCTACAACGATTTAGTTACTCCCTCGAACGACGGCGAAGAGACGACGATGGATTCCTCCGATGACAATAACAACTACGAAAAGATGTCGCCTGCGCCCGTGTTGGACATCGATGTTATCCTCGAGAAATTCGTCATCGGGACGAGGAAGAGACGGAAATACGCGACGCTACCGTTGCTCCTGCCGGGCTGGGGCGGGGACGGACCCGGCGATTGTCCGGGGATCATGCTCGATTTGTATGGCGTCGTGCAGGTTAGGAACAAGCCGCAGAAGGTTTCTGTTCATCAGGAAAATAACAAGTGAGTATATGATGAGAGCGTGGGGTCTGATGCCGTCCATGTCATGCGGCTCTTTCTCATCAAAAATAATGTCTCTCACCTTGGTAAACGCTCCTTTCGTCCCAAATCAGAATGACGATAAGGAGAACAATACGCATCGTCGCTGAGTCGGGCGAAGAGGTGCAGCCTGATAATATCCATCACTTCGCTGACTTCTGCGGCAGGGTATCCCTCCCCCCGGAGAATGTAGTGACGATGAAACGACTCTCCAACTCGCTGGACAAGGCAGGGTTACTCGTGCACGGCTTCCGCCCGATAAAGTTCCTGCACGCGACGAATTTGATGTCAAATGCCGTCCTCGCCATGGCCAACGACTTTCGAGTGCGTGGCTCAGGCAGAGCGCTTTACAATCTAAAGAGATCCATGAAGAAGAAGAAGGTATTTGCCGTCGGTGAGCTCCTCCTTCGAGTGACGGCTACGTCGAGAATGGTGGCATTGGTCCCAAGGGACGACGATTCCGACTGGTTTGTCATCACCCAGCTCCCGTTCAGGGAGGATGTTAGGGACGTGCCCGACGGGAACATTGGACTCGCCGACCGTGACTCTGTCGACGCGGCGAAGAGATTGATCTCGAAGAGCATCCTCCGTTTTGATGATTTCGCCTCGTGTCTGCCCGAAAATCCCTTCCTGAAGCACTTCTTCGGTTACCTTGAGTCGGTCTCCCTAGGGAATAAGCTCGGACGGGTAGATGACGACACGCGTATGGATGTTCAATCCATGATGAAAAATTCCAGCGAGGAGATCAAATCTTTCTCGCGCATACTTCCCGAAGACGAACAGTCCGTGAAAATCGGACGAAAGCGGAAAGCGCCCCCGCCATCCTCAAAGGATCGGGACTTGAAAAATGAGAGCATCGGACAGGAGTGGATCAATAAGTATAAAAATGATGAGGTGAGTTCGTTTTTTGGGTTATTATGCCGCGAGAATTCCGCCTTGATTGGCCGCGTTGTGATTTGCCGTATTATTTCTCAACATCGAGATTGAATATAGATTGTCGACCTTAAAATCGATGAGTTGAAAGCTTTTCTGAAATCACAGGGCGAAAGGCTTTCTGGAAAGAAAATAGACCTAATTGAAAGAATTCACAGGTGTATTGAAAGGGAGGTCTTCAAGGAGTCGTAATTTGGTGAAAACAACTTGACTGATCATATATTGTAACCCCGAGAACGCAGACCTTGCTGATTGGGAAATCGAATCATGCTAATACAGCATACATTTGCTGTACATTCATTCTCGCTAAAACTAATGACTACATTCTACGCTTAACAATTTATCTAGCAATATGTTTTTCTTGCTAAATTGAGAATGGCAATAGTGCTTGAAGCAACCTCATCAAACCACCTTTCTCTGGTGTTGAAGTCGATTTCTCTTTCTTTCCGCCAAACGTGAACCCTAGAACAACAGAGATACCAGCCGTCACCAGACCTCCAATCAAAAGAATTTTTATCCTTTTAGCGACCACTCGCTTCTTCTCTCCGTGCGGAGTGGATCGGAATGAGACATTATCTTGATGTTCATTAAGGGCACAATTAACCAGGTGTTCAAGAAAAATGGAACCCAGGTTACTTTCCGAGTCAATTGAAACGAAGATCGGTGGCTCTAAATCCATATGTTTGCAGTGCCGTAACGCTTCAATTGATGGATATGATTCCGTCCCTATTTCTTCAGTGGTAGTACCAACAAACACCCTCGGCATAGTGTCATTCAAGACACTTTCAAGCTCTTTTGCAAACTCCAAACTCTGCATACTTGTCGCATCAAATGATAGCACGGCCATGTCGTAAGGCCTTTTCCCGGATCTTCCCCGGCCCAAAATTGTATCCATCCGATCCCTCAGATTCATCCGTACGGTATCGCTTGACAAGTCAACCGCTGGGACTTCGGTCAATATTAGATGAACAGTCGTTTCATCTCCTTTCCCTGTGGTCTTGCACCTCAAGCTTGGATTGATAATCTTTGACACTGAACAACTGGTTGTGGGATAATCTGATTCCATGTAGTCTCTCCTTAGGTTTCGCCATTGATGCAATTTGTGAACCAAGCCTCTTTTTCCGCTATTCTTACTCCCAAGAACAACGGCTCGTACGACAAGAGTCGATGGCGTCTCGATGATAGGGGGCGATTTCAGAGAAAGTCTAGGCGGATGGTGCTCAACACTGTAGCCAAGTTTGTACATCTCGGCTCTGGCAATCGTCGGTGATATGGTGCATATCATATGCCAGAGACTCATCCAAGAAAGATATGACAGCGGCTTCGACCCTGAAAGATCTTGAGAGTACAAAGACACTGTGTCTTTCGACATATCTACAGATGGCATCGTCGAGCTTGATATTGTGACTCCACTTGCAGATATCATCGATGATGGTGATGACACCTGAGATGAAGGAGATGAAGTCATGACTGCATCAAAAGGATCACGAGGTGATGGAGGTGGTGTCTTTTCGTTCTCGATAAGAGGTGCTGAGTAGCAGTTTCTGAATAAGCTACTCCCGCGCTCGCCCCACGGAGGAGAGGAGGGTGATAATACCGAAAAAATTGAGTGCACGTCTATTGAAGAAAGGGTGCCATCGCCATCGGAGTCGAATTGCTCAAAGATTTTTGTCAAAAAATCAATATCAGAGTGTGTCAATCTCCAGATATCAGGATTCAGGTCGGGGAACTCCACATCGCAATCCTTTGGGGGAGAGATAGATGCGGGCAAGCTCAAGTTCAAGTCGTCGTCGTATCCTAAAGTTCGAAAAACTTTCCAGGGAACGTCCAATCGATTCTGACCAGTAATCAAGATATCAAATATGATCAAAAATCCCGCTACAGTGAATTTTCCATCCCGAAGGACATTTTTCTCGTCGCCGCTGCTATCGTGTTGAGTAACCAACACTTTCCAACCACTAAGATCTTTCTCCAAGAGCGACACACCCCAAACCTTTTTCTGGAATGCATTCAATTCAGCGTCACTCAATAGCCCATCACGATCGGTATCGAAGATGCGGAATATCCGGGTTAATGCCCTTGAGCAATCAGCGGTAAGCTTACCCGTGTTCAAGTCATATAATGGCCAAATAGGGCAAAGAACTGATTGCTGGGACTTAGAGAACACCTCATCGACATTGAGCAAAGTTTTAGCGCTGCATTTGATGCACTGCCGAACGAATTTGAACCTTCGGAGCAATGATATGATCTGCTGCCTTGAAGGGGATTTTTGGCTCTTTGATTCGGCAGCCAAATCCAATTTGTTCCCTGCGACGATTACTGGAAGTCCTCCATTGTAGCAACGCTCAATCAAGAGGAGCCAATGATCTCCTAGCCGATGAAATGATTCGATCCGGTCAAGATCATAGACAACAATAACTGCGTCGACACCGCGATACGGGTTCAATGAAGAGTCTTGTTTTCCAGATGATGACGACCCACCACTCTTCTCACTGAAATCACATCCTAGGACCGAAGTATCAGGTGATATCATATTGCCTCTATCCGTTCCACTCAACGAAAAGGCATCGCTCAAAACTGCATCCCCCTCTTGAGTGTCAATTATTGTTGTAGTGCATTTAGACAAGGATGGATAAGGAGGGAGCCGCACGCGAGTCAATACCCCAGGGACGCGTTCAGAGAAGTGGCGAGAGACAAAGGTCGAAACGAGGCTTGATTTCCCGACTCCATCTGAAAATATGACGCAAGAAACGGATTGATTAGCAGTTCAAAATATCGCAGCATCAAAAGTCCGGCTGCCTCGTCAAACAAAAGTAATAATTGATGACAAGATACGAAGCCGATCAGGCCGACTTACTGTCCCCGAGCATAAGAATGGTTATGTTTCTTCCGTTTTTCATTCTTTTGCCTTTTTGGCAAGCACAGTTCACGTCCTGATCTGCTCCTGCCATCAGCTACGATACCACCGTCCATGAACTGCGGGGGCACGATGCTCTGCGAGTTGTTCTCGTCATCTCTCGTCTTGAAACTCGAGGAGGATGCTGTCTCGCAAATTCTTGAACATCCATCATCTTCTTAACATAGGATTCAGTATTATATGAAATCATGTTACTTGTACGTAGACTAGTATGTGCGATACTATTAGATTAAATTTAGTCGTTGACCCAAAATCACAAGGCAAATTTCGATCCAGCAACAGCAGCAGCCATCATCATCGCCGTGACGTGAATAACTTTCCAGCCGATAATGCTTGTGACTGTTTACGAGAGGCGTTGCAATTGAGGTTGCTCAATTGAACATGTGGAGGAAGAATCTTGTGGCACACATCATAGTTCATCTCCAGAGCCTACGAATAACAATGATGATTCTCCCATATTATCAGATAGCCCTAACCCATACTGGGATTTCCGTGCATAGTGCATTGTTACAAGTTTTGGGGGAAAGGATCAACAGAAGAATGATCATAACTTCATGGAAAACTCATTCGTAAGTTAGTGCATTTACAACAAATAATACAATCAGGTGAAATGATATCAAAAATTTAGTTCAGATGTCAACAGGATGCAGGGGGTGGATGCATCATAGCATTTGATCTATTTTCTCAATTTTGTAATTCAATATTTGTTGGGTCGCACGAGGCGGCAACGACTCCGCCACCGCTGTCACTACCGCCGTCGTTGTCCGACGTTGATATCGGCATCGCAAGGAATTCCGACTCTGTCATCACACCCCCTGTGGACGTCTTGAATATCTTAACGTAATGTCCCCGGAGGTGCTTGGCCTCCCCGCCTTCTCCTCCTCCGTCATTACCGTCACCGCCACCGCCGTCATCCCTATATTGAGAATCCCCGTCGGACGACGATGATGACAATGCGCGCAGTATCAGACGCGGGTCCGATTCGTCGTCGTCATCATCGTCATCGTCGTCGTCGTCGTGTTTGTCATCGTCTTCTCGAATCCACGCGGGACGACGTCCGACGTTGTCGTCATCATCGTCAACGCTGACATTCTCTCTAATGGAGGGCCAGTCACACACGCAATCGTGTGATGGCGGCAAAGACGTGGGGAGATAATTATGAGATTCATTGAAAGCCGCGGATGACGACGATGATGGTGACAACGTAGACGAGAAAGGAGGAGGTAGTGTCGACGGCGGCAGTGGTGGGTCGCGGGCGAATCCTAACGATGGAACTGAAGAATCCCCAGTCTCCCCTCCCCCATCGCCATCGACCGCGCCATCGAAGTTTACCTCGCCCTCGCTAACGCTTCGGCGGCAGATCCTCCTATCCCACCCAACCTCATTTACCGCCTCCGCACCCAGGTGAACACCATGTAGGACATTTTCGTCGTCGTCGTCCTCTTCGTCGTCGTCGTCGCCGCCGCCGCCGCCGCCGCCGTCTCGGAGGAGGACGTCCCCCTCCCCGGCGAGGTCGTTGCCACCCCCCTCCCAGTCGTCGCCGTCTTTGCTGCGGTCTTCGGAATGGTTCCTCCGCGCGCGGAGGAGGAAGACGAAGGCGGCGACTGCGGCGGCGACGGCGGCGGCGACGGCGATTTTAGTCGTCGTCGTTGAGGACGACGACATCTTGGGGCGAGAAGCCCCTGTAAAAAATGACCCAGTGTTTCGTAACACCGACGACCGACCCGCCCGTCTCTGTTGGTCTGTCCGTAGTCCTGTAGGTACTTAAGTAGGTACACAGGAGTACCATACTGTAAAAGATGAAATGAAGATGGGCGCTCTCCTCCCCCAAATAATGATCGCAGGCCGCGTTGATACTCTGCTTTGCTCGCCTTTATCTGATTGTCGACTGATATGGTTGGAAAGTCAACGTATTTCATCCTACTTCCCTTGCTCACGCAGATTGATGGGGTGGGAGGTCTCATTCGTTTTCATCTGGAACCGTCATCTCGGCGACTTCCATTACTATTTGTTGCCATTCCACCTAATCCTACTACGCTGCATCCAATGGAGCAACACCCGAATCAACCCAACGCTAATACTGTTGTGGATGGTATGCAAATGATAAACGAAAGTAACGAAGCATCTGAGTGTTACGCTAATTCCCCCTATCTGATGGATGAAGGAAGACCAACGGGCCTTAGATACAAATTGCTCGTGCAAAGTCCCCACTCCGGAAGGAAGTTTAGTCCCACTCATCCAAACTCTTCCTCTAAATCTGGCTTAAAGGAAAAGATGAGATCCCTTATTCGAAGGCTATCGATGAGAAAGGCGAAAGAACCGATTAGGAGTTCCCTCACTAGAAACAATCGAAGATTCACTGAAGGATGGTATTATCGATTAACCCTCCCGGAGCACAACGAAAGCTTTGTTTTCATCTTCTCAATCGAGGATGCTGGTCGTTACGTTAATGGGAAGAAATCGCCCCTCACATTGGCATGTATGCAAATGCTTGGGCCTGGTGATACATATCTTGTCCAAAGCGATGAGGACGATACAAAATTCTGGGGCTGGAAACATGCCCAAGCATTGGGCTGCACTTTCGAATGGAAGAATGCATTTGCGGAAGAAACTGGAGAAAAGGAAGACTTGCGAAATATTGCTGCTTTGAAGCCTGAAGAATGGAGAAGAGCCGTCCAATCTGGTTTTCAGATATTGCCATATCATTTTCAAGGAAGACTTTGTGGACATGACGGTATGCTAGGAGGAGTGAAAGTCAATCAGGGGAAAGATAAGGGTATAGTTGAATACGATTTCCAAATTCATCCGGTAGCAGGGTGGGGTAATTACCCCCCTCTTACGTCATCTCATGATACTACAAACGTTACATCTGCCAAGGAACACGATGAGAAAAATAAGCATTACCGACAACTATCCACGGCTGGATGGCTGGCATCCTTTCCTGTGTTCGAGCCACATTGGCAAGTAACTATGGCGCATGCTCGCGCTTCAGGATGCCTCAACTGGAATGGAACGGTTTACAATTTCAAAGATGCTCCGTTTTATGGAGAAAAGAATTGGGGTGGGTGTGTGACTGCTGTGCGCCAACCTGAATCCGCGTGTTTTTTTCTCTCACTCCGTTGTTTTTTTTTGTCTACATTTATCTCCACTTCAACCATTATGTGGAAACACAAGGTGGCGCTTTTCCAACAAAGTGGTTTTGGGCTCAGTGTAACAGTTTTGACAATTATGCTGATTTGGCATTGACATCAGGAGGCGGCATTCGACAGTTACCGTTCTCGTTTCTTCCTGGTAAGCAGACAGAGACGTTAGGTTTAATTGGGTACGTTCGGTCATTATCGTTTTGTTGTATTTAATTATTGTTGTCTGGTTTTGTGAACTGATCGGGGGGACTTCTTTCTTCTATCGGTGCCAGCATTCATTATAACGGCCATTTCTACGAAATTGTCCCATGGACAGGAGAGATGTCTTGGGAGGTGAGGCCATGGGGTCGTTGGGAGTTAAGGGGGAGATGTACCGACAAAAAAGAAGAAACTCCATTTGAGGCAGAGATAGTTGCTGTCACAGATGACGACATATCGGGAGTACTACTACGCGCTCCTACTAAAGACGAAGGGATGGTAGGTAAAGTGATTATGTATCATTTTATTATTCTTCGAACTAAACCCGGTATTTATTGCATCCTCAGCAATACTTCTGTCGAGATTCTGGATATGGCAAAGTTGTCCTTTCACTCTGGGAATTGAAGTACGATGAAGAAATCGGTGACTTTGTTCGTTCGAGAACATTAATTGATCGGGCGCGGTCACAGCAATGTACAGTTGAGGTTGGAGGAGGTCCATGGTATGATGTGTGGAGGGTGAAGAGTAAGATGTCTTCGACATTAAGGAAACTAATTCGGTTGCCGATGATCATGCGCAAATCTTGATGGAAAAAGTGTCGGCTCTTGTGCCTTTCGGCGACTAATACTTGAGCGGAATCCCTCTCTACCTGGCCCGCCCCGTCAAATGAACAGAGCATGTCCAGGATGCAATGATCCTTAATTGAAATTCTTTGGTTTCGCAAGCAGAACGTTCAGCAAGGAACGAACGCTTGGTGTGTAGAACCAGGTGCTAGGATACACCAAATCTTGAGCTATTGAACCCCCCACCCCATAAAAGAATTAAACAACAAAATTTCTAGCCGACAAAGATGTAGTTGCAAGAGTTACGAAAGTAAATTGGCGAAACGATTCAAATGACAGAACGATAGCACCGTTATTTCTTTGTCTTCCTTTAGCTGTTCCCCGAATCATCCACCCATATTGGTGATGTGCAGTAGAGTTAGCAGCAGTAGCACCGGCTACCAATATCTGAATGCCAACTTATGCAATAATAATAATATGACTTCAATTGGTCTTTTTCGATATGGCGCCCCCACTTTCATCTCCAACTACCATCATCTTCTTCGGATGAACCGTCACAATGTCAAAGCAATAGATGCCGAGGACATCACATATTTCACATATTTGGATACTTATCTTGAAGGCCAGATAGGCCCAGAGAACAGCGGTGTATATGAAAAGAGCTCCGTCCACAACTTGCATGGAAGAAAGCCCCGTCATAATGTACACAGCCAAGAACACCTGAGGGATCATGCACCATCTATCACCGACTTTATACTCCTCCTCCACCATGTGATCCATCATTAACTGTGTTGTTTGCTCAGTGAACAAGCCGCTTATCAAATGCAACACTGTCCTAGGATTTCGCAATAATAAACTTGAGTCACATCGCACCATCGCCAGTGTGGATGCTACAAGGACCAAGTGCGGCGCAGTCGTCCGCAGTGTCTGCAGTCCGTATTTGCGAACCACGGAGCTTGTCTTGAGAACAACCTCTTGAACCAGGCTGACTATTGCGGACAACACGATCAAGTCCATGTTTCTCACCCGCCCGTGCATCGACATTAATAAAGAAGTGATATCATCGCCGAGGAAGGATCCTAGCTTGCCAATCGCACCGTCTGCCAAAGACGTGCCCTGCCAAAACATGGGTCCCATAAAGAAGCTGACGATGCTCAGTGTCGCACCAAGTATCAATCCTTCAGATGGACCATTGAAGGGTGGCAAAATGAGAGTTCCGGTATAATACTGCTCCCACGTTGAAATATAAAAGGCGATCATGGGACTTAATATCAATACTAAAGCAAGGATTGCATCCCCTCCCAAAAAGTGAGATAGCAAGGACTTGCTTTGGATGTTATTCCAGTCGTACGCATCCCCCAACAAATCGCTCGCATTTCCAGGGATAAGTGCCATCGCCGCGATCCAATTCGCGCTACCAAGGATCAAATTCAACGCATCGCAGCCGTGATCGAAGAGCAGTCCCAGTGGCGAGCTAGTTCCAGTCTTGCGTGCCTGCTTACCATCCATATTGTCGAGGGTTTGGTAAATTAGCATGGCACACCCGTTAAGGAGGAAGATCACCCTGGGCACGGAGTACTGATCTTCGGGGGTAGTTGAAACTTCGATGTTCGCCTCATACAAACCAGGGCACCAATTCCAAATGACGCAGTAGCTCAAAATCATCCACGATAATCCGAAAAATGTAATCGCGTTGGGGGCGACCCAGGTGGGGGTGAGTGTGTCGACACACCATCCAGCGAATGGGGAGAGAACGTATTTGTACAACAGCGACAGATCCGCCCCGCGGTATTGATAATGGGGCAGGCGTTCCGCGGCGTTGTTGCTCAGGTAGTAATACCAACGATCATCAGCCGGGATGGACGACGCCGTTGCGGCAGATGCCAGTAGCCACGGCGCAGCCACCTGTTCCTCGTGACCACTGGTGGAAAATGAGGACACGGAGGACGCAGTGGTGCCCGGCGTTTCGTTTTCATTTGACGCAGACATCATATTATCTTACGAGGGGGCATCTGGAGATGATGTGAATGAGAGATACGAAGATATGGACGATGGACGGATGAGTTGTGTGTCGTGTTGGAAAAAAGGACCGTTGTGTTTGTTCCAAGAGTACTACTACAATCTTCTACTCCCTAAAAAATACGCAGTATCGAACATACATCTCAACGGTGGAAACAGTATCAAAGCACAAAGACAATTAATTCAGCCGTACTGAATACAGTGTAGTATGGAAGCTCAAGAACTCGGCAGGTTAAACTCTACGTTACAGACGAATGTGATGATTGCCGTCGTTATGGTGGCGGTGGTGGTTGGGAGTTGAAGGCAGCAGCCGGAACAACTAGAATTTGGAGCCCGTCACACGTCCAGGTGCCACTTCAACCAAGGACAAGCTGAAAACGCCGCAGAAACTTCAAACCTTGAAGCTGTGTATGCGAAAGTCAGTTACTTCTAAAAACAAATTTATATTTGTCCTGCCTCGAAAAGGATTTACCTACGTTACATATAAGCTTGAATCAAAAGCAATCCGCCAAGGGCATAAATAGTGAATGCTACAATCAGACCAGTCGCGAGTCTTGAGCTAGATGATGCTTCCAGTGCTATGCCATTGCAAGTTATCTGACCAAATAGGTCTGCATTGCTCTCGCACTTCATGCAAGGAATACTTGCAGCGCTCTGCCTTCCATGGAAATTCGCTGTCCGTGGAGGACACATGATTGCATCACAGCCGAACATTTCAACTTCCCGCATGTTCCAGGCTCGATTGTTGGTATCACAGAGGGTGTCTGGAAGACTGTGGAATTTGTTGTCACGAAGGTAAATGACAAGTTGGTCCAACCTGCAAAAGAGCATGAGCTCATTAGAAAACACACAAAAAGTGATTAAAAATATACATCATTGTGGGTAGAAGATGGCTCACCTATCGAGATGGTGTGGTACGAGTCCTGAAAGGCTGTTGGAGGATAGATCAACTAGTATTGGCTTGCGGCCTGACAACGAACTCAAGAAGTCGTTGGGGATCGGGCCCGCCAGGTCATTTTCTGTAAACATTGACAGCAACGTGAGAGTAATGTCTTAAAAGAGAAAAGACTGTCCTTTCAATTAAACATACCTGACAGGTCAAGTACAATTAGATTTTCTAAGTCACTAAAGCTCGTAAGTTCGCCTGAGAACCTGTTAGATCCCAATCGTAGTTCAATCAAGTTAGATAGGCTCTCGAAAGAAGCTGGAAGACCACCAGTCAAGCTGGTGTAAAAAAAATTGTATGAATCATGAGGTTAATAATAAGAAACAAAGTGAACGAGTAATTTGGCAGATATCAACAGACTCACCTGTTGTCTGTGAGAGATAACGATTCCAGCTTTTCCAAATCGAGCAGCTCGACAGGAAATTTACCACTGATTTGGTTGTATTTGAGATCCAACTTGATAAGATTTTTTGCTTTCCCTACTCCGAAAGTTTCGGAGAGCCCAGTCGCGTCAAGACGAAGATCAATCAAATTTTGGGCTTTGTCGATGCCCTCGAACTTGAACAATATCGGATTGGAATGGAGCCAGAGGGTGTGAAGCTGTTTAAGATGGAAAATTTCTTTTGGTGGAGTGCCAACGAGATTGTTTGCACCGAGACGAATGGCTTGCACAGACACTCCATCTCTGCATTCTACTCCGTACCAAGTGCAAATGTCACCAGTCGTGAGCCAATTTTCGTTATTGTACCAATCGTCGCCTTTGGTATCGCTGTATAGGAGTTCTAAAATTTCTTTATCGTCGACAAGGCCGTCACATGAAGTGCTTCCCCAAAAAGGTGCGGGGTCACTGTTGGCGTTTGCGTCACATTGTTTACAAGCTGAATCAGTGGAATTTTGGCGGCCGTAAATGCTGAAATATCCCGGTCGGCACATGAGTGCATCGCAACTGTAATTACTGACAAGCCCATTCATCAATGAAAGATTTTCACAAAATCTCTCATCAAGATTTGTCAATTTATTCCCCTCCATTTCAATGTTAAGGTCGTCGAGAAGGGCTAACTCCAGCGGGACTTCCCCGGTCAGTAAATTATGGCTAATAGTAATCAACTCTGATTGAAGACTTGACTTCAAGAAGTTCGAGGGAATGGTTCCAACGAGGTGATTGTAGTCGAGATAGAGCCCGTGAAGATTTGGCACATTTGAGAAAGAGGGGAGGTAACCAGAGAGTTTGGGGCCGGCCTTGCTGAATTTCGAGAGAGTTGGAAGACAAAGTTAGGGGTGAAAGAAAGTGATAGAAGCGTGAATGTAAACTAGTGAAGTGAAGCTGATACTCACAGACGACGATAAGCTGAGAACAATTCTAACTGGGGCATATAACCGAACTCCTCAGGAATACTGCCTGACAGCTTATTCTCGGCAACCACAAAATTTTTCAGGTTCTTCAGTGATGCAAATTCAGCGGGAATGGATCCTGAGAATTCGTTGTCATACGCACTGAGAGGGAGGTAAGAAAGGGGCAGATATGAACTGTTAGTCAATATTTGATAATATTTGGCTAACACAAATCCACGTATCAGTGGCAGCACTCTCACTAGAAATCAACCAGCTTCGTCATCTTTCCAAACTCAGTACTTAATGTGCCCGAGAAAGAATTATAGGCAACTAAAAGAGGTGATAGCATCACGTTGAGAAAGTTGTTGGACCATGGAGGAACAGTCAAGTATGAATAAGTTGAGACTCACTGTACAAACTCTCCAACTTAGTCAGTTCGAAAAAGTCAGCAGGTATCGTTCCTGTCAGCTCGTTTGCAGTGAGATGCCTAAGCAACAAATACGAGTAAGCGCAAGATTTTTCGAGATGATGTGACTTGCGCCAAGTGTACAGCAAGAAACTTACAGTTGAGTGAGGGCTGGCGCCTTTCCAAGACCATCGATACTTCCAATATCAATGTCAGAAATATACAGCAATTCCAATTTCGTAGCCTTATAAATGTTGGTGAAATGCACAAAAACATCATTTTCCTTCAGGTTGAGATTTTGCAATGATGGAAGCTCCCAAATTTCATGTGGCATAGTCCCACCGAGAGAGTTTCTATGTATTGGTCCGGAAGCAGTCAGAGTGGTACATGTGAGTGAGTGAGTGAGTGAGTGAGTGAGTGAGTGAGTGATTGGGTGAGTGGGCGAGTGCGCTTTCGAGAAAGAAAGCAGCAAAATTCTTACGTTGAAAGGTCTATTCCTGTGACAGTGTGGTTGTCGAGACTATCGCCGGCGCACTCGACTCCGTGCCAAGAGCATATTGGTTTGGTGTGGTCCATCCAGTTCTCGTTTTTTTTCCACGACTCTCCACGAGTTCCCAGGTACAGTGCTTTTAAGGCCATGTATTCATTGTCCATGCGATGGCAAGCACGGCTTCCAACGAAAGGAGCCCCTTGATCGCTGCCACAAGTGATACACTCTTCATCCTCATCGGCAGAATGCTTACGCCCTGTATTGCTGAATGTATTCACTGGACAAGCTATGGCATAACAAGGATTATCGTTTTGGAGTTGACCAACTTGTCCATTCATCCACAGGGACTGTTCATCCTGACAGAAGGATGGTGGGACCTCTTTGAATTGGTTGCCCGTTATATCGAGGTATAAATTCTTTATTTTTGAAAGTACTCCTTCGGGGATTTCCCCGGTTAGCGCATTGTCGGCAAGATGGAGAATGATTTCGTTATCTGAGTCTGCGTAGTATTCTTCGGTAAGACTGCTCAAAAATGAGCTCGGAATTTGACCTGTGAATCCATTTCCCTCAAGACTGACATGACCAAAGAAAAACCCAAATTTCAGACTCTGCAGTATCGTAATATAAAACAAGACCTGACGATAGGAGCTTACTCTAGTTTCTCTAACTTCGTCACTTTGGAAAAATCCAAGATGGGACCGCTTAGTTTTGGATTTTGATATACTGAGAACTCTCTAAGGTTAACTAGGTTATTGAGCTGGGTAGGAAGATTGCCTTGTATCGGAACGAGGTTTCACAAAGGCCAAGTTAGTGCGATATTTGAGAAATGAACTACAATCTTGTAGTCGCGATTGTGACCTCACCTTCGAAATTATTTTTCCCGATGACTAGATTCTCCATTTCAACCAATTTTCCGAGCTCGGTAGGAAGCGTCCCGTTCAATTTATTTGTGTAAGCGTAAAATTCTCTCAAATTGGTCAACTCTCCAATCCTTGTTGGGAGATTACCTGATATCTGGTTGAACGAAAGGTAAAGCCTTTCCATGGATGTGAGATTAAAGATCTCTTCGGGAAACGGACCTGTCATTTCATTATCAGTGACGCTTTTGGGGGGGAGGGGGCAGAAACACGACGGCGAGAGATATTAGGGCAGGCAATGCGAATAGGTCAGTCGCATAGACCGATCAAAACTTACTGCAGTTCTTTCAAATTGGTGGCCATGCCTATGCCGGCAATTGAGGTGATACCAGTTGCAGAAATTTGCAGACTTTCAAGCTGCGTTGGTTTCCAGATATCATCAAGCTTCAATGCAAGTTGATCATTTCCTTTTACGTCCATTTTTTTCAGATTTGGGAGAGCAAAAAATAACGACGATACTTTGTCGGGATCGTCCGTCTTAAGTGAGTTGCTTTCCAACTTTATTTCTGTGACGCCACTATCGGCCGTCTCGTCGTTTTCGCACGTGATGCCATACCACGAGCAGATAGGATTCTCTGTCATCCAGTTAGTGTCAGTAGATTCATCTGGGGGAAAAGCAGAAATATCGTCTGTGAGGTTTTTTCATGAACGTTGTGAATCCTCTACAGCCCCCCAAAAATCGTTAGCTTACCATTAAAAATGAGACCGTGAAGTTGCTCCAAAATACTTCTTTCTTCGGAAATGGATTTGCAAGCAAACATTCCATAGTAGGGCGCTTGCAATTCTCTATCTTGTTCAGTCTCTCCAGAGCATGGTTGGCACGGCATGTCTACGTTTACTTGGCGGCCATCCGGCGCTGAAGTCCCAGGTGGGCACAGAATGGCGTCACACTTATTTTCTGTTAGGTTGCCCACTTCATAGTTCATGAACTCATCGTCGTCGTCACAAAGAACATTCGGGACATCGGTAATCCTATTTCCGGCGAGGCTGCAACGAGGGAAAATAATAAATGCATTGGTCAGGAGATCTGGTTGACGTTTCACTCTAGGAAACATGAAATACTCACTACGCAAATAGTCCTACAAAGTCGTCCCAATCTTCCGGAACGGCACCTGTAATTTGGTTGGACGAGCTGTTTGAATGATGTGATCATATCAGCAGCGGTGATGACTATATTTAAGGGATGTTCTCAAAAATTACGGCACTCACAGATCAATCTTGTCGTAGGCATAATCATCGTGACTACCTGAAGTACGAACCGTCTCCAAAAAGGAGCGAGGAATCGATCCAGTGAGAGAATTTTTGCTGAAGTCGATCTCGTGCAAGTGTTCAGATTTATTGAAAGTGGGCAGTCTTCCAGTGAATCCTCCAAAGTCACGTTGTCCGTTTAAATGCAATAGGCGAAGAGGTATGATTTTCTCCAAATCATTTGGGATTTCGCCGCTCATGCGATTACCAGACAAGCTATTGAAAGAAAGACGATACAAGGTTGTTGTTAGGAACCGATTAATCAAGACACATCAGACTGAGTATGTGTAACTTACGCAAGACTTGTGAGCTTACTGAGTTGTGATATCTCCTTCGGAATGGTTCCTGACATGACAAGGAGAAAACGCACACAGAAGTGATGAAATGAATGAGAGCATTCAGGATTGGACACAGAGGTGCAAATACATCAATGCTACCTACCCGTAATGTCATTTCCCCCTGCATAAAATTCTTTAAGATTTATCAGCTTCGCAATATCACTGGGTAGGGACCCATTGAAACCATTGTAACCTATGTCGAGCAGTTCCAACGTTTCCATGGAATAAAGCTCGTCAGGAATGCTACCCTTGGGGAAACTGTTGTGTGATAGGTGCAGCTGATGGGTAACGAAATAAATATGTGAGATGATTCGCTTCAAAGCCAGATTATATCTCCAAAGTGAAAATCTAACTCACCCTCTTCAATGATGGCGCATCGCTTATGCCATCTACACCAGTAAGGTCAGCAAGGACCATGTCTATTTCCTCAAGATTGACTGCATTTAAAATCCCATCAAATCTTAAGCCTACGACATTCCTGCTGATATTGAGCTTCTTGAGATATGGGAGTGTAAATATTTGGGTTGGAATATTTGAAATCAAGCCAAATCCAGCAAGATTGATCTCCTCCACACCTTCATTGGTGTTATTTCCCGAGCATATGATACCCTCGAAAGTGCACACTGGACCTGTCTCCCAATTTTCTTTCTTGGTCCAATTGACACCCCCGGTCTCGATAAACAACTTGTCCAGTATTCTCATCTCCAAATCGTCGTTCTCGTCAGTGATGCCGATGCAGCCAGTTGCCCCAGCAAACTCTCCACCGGGACACGACTTACACGCTCCATCCCCGCCACTCGTAGCCCTTCCATAAGAATTGAAAGTTCCCTTGGGACACAAGATAGCATCACAGCCGTCGCCACCGGCTTCGATTACTTTCCCAACCTCGCCGTTTAACCAGCCCGTGAGGTTGCATAATTTGGGACCGACCTTCTCGATTTTATTTTTCATAGCAAATAGGCGCATATTTGTAAAGCGAGACAATGTGCCTGGGACTACGCCTTCTAATTGATTGTATCCAATGCTGTATCGGCCAAAGAGATTAACAAAATCAGTCACTGAAAAATCGTATATTTTTTGCAAATAGAATAAATACCATTTCGGCAGTACTCACTCGATTGCCATGAGCTGGTCGACGTCCGTAACTCCAGACAAAAAGGTACTCGGAATGGTTCCAGTGATCGAGTTAGAATTCAGATCAAGCATGTGCAGGAGTTTCTGTTCCTTAAAGGAGGGTAGTTTACCAGTAATACCCGGTCCTATTTTGCCACTTTGATGCACATGAAACTTCTGCAGGTCGAGGAGTTTCGCGATGGCATCAGCGGGTAGGTGTCCGGTGAAGTCGTTCTCAGAAAAATCTTCGGTTCATTAAGAATGTATACAGCGAGCAGCGAAAATGTAGAACCATTTTCAGGTTAGATTCAAAGAAGGTGGCTGATGATATTGAAATGACAAATGAGCTTACCAACATGCCAAAGCTTTGTCATAAGTCCGATCTCCGTAGGAATCGTTCCAGTCAATTCATTCCCGTAAAGACTGCCGTGGAGTCAAAAATTAGCGGACGGACGATTTTAGTTTTCTGTGCAATCAAAGAGACGAATGGATCAACGACCACACGGCTGGATTTCACTCACTCGAGATCCTTCAGGATCGACAAGGCGCTGATTCCCTTCGGAATCTTTCCCTTCAGACCGGAATATTTGAGCTCCAGAACTTTCAACCCCGTCAGATCGTACAACTCCGTATCTATCGCACTGAAGAAGTAAGCGTCGTTGACGATTAACTCCTCCAGTGACGTCGCTTTGCCGATTCCACTGAATTTCTGTATATCGTTAGACGACAGATCTACTTTCCTCAATTTCACCGCCTTGCCGATATCCCCAAAGCCAAACTCGCGATCGAGGCGGATCTCGTTCCCCGACAGATCGAGCTCCCTCAGGTTGGGAAGGTCGAAGAACGACTTCGGGACCATCCCCTCCAGGCCGTTGTTGGGCAACGAGATCTCTATGATGCTTCCATCCTCGTCACAAGCTATCCCGCTGAAGTCGCAGGGGTCGATGCCCTCGTCCTGATAGCTCGGCAATGTCAGATCCGCCGGCGATTCCATCTCCGCGAAGGCGCTCCATCCTTCGACGTCGAGCCACTGGAGTCCATTCAGCGCGAGGTAGAATTCGACGAGTATCTCCAATTCGTCCGCCGTCCCGTTAACGGTCTTTACGTCGCCGTCGCACTCCGTGGCCCCCATGAACCCGTCAGTACCGGCGTCGCACGGTTCGCACGGCGTCTCCGTCTCCTCCTGCCGTCCAGTATCGCTGTAGGTGTCTATTGGACACAGGATTGCGTCACACCCGAAAAGCTCCACCATGCCGTTCATCCAGCCGTTGACCTTGTCCTGGTTAGACGCGTCATCGCAAATATCGGGTCCGTATCCCTCAATCCTGTTGCCAACGATATTTAGGACGAGGGAATCGAATCTGATGAATTCCCCAGGGATAGTCCCGGTGATGTTATTGTTCTCGAGCCCGATCGTGACGGTCTCCCCTTCGGAGCCATTGAACGCGTTGAGGAAGTTATGTGGGATGGTCCCCGAGAAGGCGTTCCCATCGAGGCTGTGTCAATGATCACGATAGAAGGGGAGGGGGGGGGGGGGGGCAACAATAGAACTCGTGAGTTAATTAAACTTGGAATGTCGAAAACTTTAGCCCGGACGACAACCGCAGATTCGTTGCACGTGTCACCTCAAAACACTCACTATATCTCATTCAAATGGGGATGGGTATCAAAGTTGGGCAATGGTCCGGTATGCATCCCGGTATCGGGATCATTATTGTGGACTGAAAATGTCTGAAGGTTGCCCATGTTCTTGATCTCCAAGGGTAGGTGACCCGAGAGCTGATTTTCAGAGAACTGGTGGTGCGCGATGGAGGGGGGCGGGGGAATGACATCAATAAACACACATGAGCTCGCATATTACAAATTCAGGAAATTGTATATAAATAAACAATTGAGTGGCAACGAACTCGAACTCACCGTGATGATCTGCATCTTCGTGAGGTGTCCAATCTCCGACGGAATCGTCCCGGTCAGCTTGTTCCCGTAGCAGTAAAATTCCAACAGGTTCGTCAAATTGCCAAGGCGCTTGTCGATCGTCCCGGTTAGTTCATTCTCGCTCACCGCCAGTATCTCCAAGAGGGGAAGGCCGAAGAGCTCCCCGGGCATCTTCCCCTTGAGGTTGTTGTACGTCATGTGCAGTCCCGTGAGGCTCTTGGCGAGCTTCGACACCCCCTTGACGGACGACACTAGGTTGTTGGTTAATTCGATAACCTCGATGTCGCCGATGTCGTCATTAGACTCGATGACGACGTCGATGCGATCGAAGCCGGCGCTCGTGATGCGATTCTTGCTTAGGTCGAGGTGCTTGAGGTACGGCAACGTGTAAACGTGCGGACTCACGGACCCGGCGAGGTTGTTGTCCTTGAGATGAATCTCGGTGATCTTCCCGGCGGAGTTGCACTTGACGCCGGGATAAGACTCATCGGAGCACAAGTCGGCGCTATCGGTGTTCCACTTGTTATCCCAATTGTCACCGTTGAGGCCCGCGTGGATGTGGTAAAGGACCTCCTTCTCGTCGAGGACGGCCATGGCGGATGGCAACAACGAGGACAATGACGACAGGTACGCGAGCAACGTCATCGAGTCAATGAGCGCACCGCCGATGCCGCCGCTGTTGCAATTTCCGCGCCTGTTGCCTGGCTTCAAACGGAACTTCATGGTCGAATGCTCTCCTCCCAAACGAAATGGGTGCAATTTGCAGTTACTCAGACGACGATATAACCTGTTAACCAATGATCATGATGATGTTGTTAGTTGTGTGTCGTGGCAAATCCGCGCCATTATTTCCGGCACTGCATACTTTCTCCCGCCATATTTCATAATGGGTGTCCAGTCAAGATCAGCGTTCGGTTATGATTGTCATATGAGAGATTAAAGTGACGGATGTATGCTGTGTACCGTAAATATTGGATCGTACATCATGTATGTATCGGTAGATTCTCTGGAAAGGAATAGTACGAACGAGGTTAACTGTAACTCCGTACGATTCAGACGTGTCCCACAATTATTCGCATTTTTTTCCACTGATAAGATATTTAATTCCGACGTCAAAATCCCTTTCTCAAAAAATTTTGGCGAATGTCGCTCACTGTATTTTTCGCGTCCTACATGCGTACGATACCATGTCATCATTTTTTGTCCAACTCCGCGAAACCAGGAAACCTCCCGCCAAATAGTTTTGACATCTGGCCTACGTAAGCTACGGTACATCTTTCCTACAGAGATAGGGGGAATTAAATTGCGGCGCAACAACTCGTTTCCGAGAAACCGCCAATGTAACCATTTGATTCAGCCCAAAATTTGCCCTACATACGTACGATACGAGTTTAGACCGAGTTTTACTTCTCGCCGCCACCAATTGATTGAACTCCTCCTGTGACATCTCACGCGCAGCCAACAACAGCTCCTTCTTCTTGAGCGCCACCATGTGCCCCAAGGCTGTGTGCGCCATCTCAACGTTGTCCGACTGTGCCTCTTCCAACATCACCTCATCTTCGTTCGTCCATTTCTCGTACGATGGCGGCGACTTCATTGAGGTCACAATCCTCCCCCACTTTGCCAGCTTTTCTTCCTTGTTCAACTCTCCCACCTTAGGCACCCTGTGCCAAGTAAGGAGGATTGTCAAGTCACCCAAAGTCAGCTTGCTTGGATTGTCACCTCTCCTCTGAATAATATCCAATGCATTGAATCCTGTTTGCTCCAATCGTTCCCTCACCTTCTTGTCCTTGGTGAGCATCTCCCACAAAACCTTATGCTGCTTCAGGTGCAAAACTCGTGTTATCCTGTAGCTAAAACGCCATAATACAGTGTCTATTCCCGCAAATATTTACGAGTTCGGGACTACTCCCGGAATTATACAGTGGGCCCAACAAATTTGTTTAAAATTTCCCGGTAATTTCATACTTCGTCACCCTGGGTGTGTCAGAGCCGACGAGGTTGCTCCCCGCAGTTTCGGTATGTAAGGCATTGCAGGGGTTGAAACGATGAGACCGACTTGGGTGAAGTTAGCTACCGCTTCCATTGGAACCCAAGGATCAATCGCTTACGTTGTCTCGCTAGGCAGGCGAGGCCTCCGATCACATCGATCGGACGGTAGGCAAGGACTAGTATTACATTCAGGTCGTCATCACCCGAGGGAACAACGCCGCCGGCAAATGCCGACGCCACTATTCTCGGACCAATACGTTGACGACGTCAACTTCGACCCCAATCGATGGATAAGTTCAGATTCCGAATCGTCGCTAGGGGACGCGAGCTGGGAAGAAACCCTACGACGCAGGGAGGATGGATCATTATGGAGCTCCTTTAGCAGTCCCGACGACGCCACCGGCGAAATGATATCAGACGACGCAAAATCAACAACAGACACAGACGGGGGGGAAGATGCATGGCTTGATGCCCTGGCCAGCATCGCCGCCGACGAGGTGTCCTTCATGTCGAAGGAAGCCGATCGCGCGGACAAGGTGCGCCAGATGCAAGAAATGGGTTTTGGGGCGGAATCGATCTCGTCAACCCTAGGAGTAGCAACAGACGCAGAACTCGAGACCGATGACACCAATGTGATATTTGAAGCCTTCAAGGCCGAAACGGCGAAAACTGGATTCGGTTTGATGATAGACGATGATGTTGATTTGCAGGTCGTTGAAAGTCACACGCGGGTGGAATGGGACGACGAATCCAACGAGCCCGTGCGGGCGCAACATGTATATGTAGATGAGGTGACATGCATTGGATGCACCAATTGTGCAATGATCGCTCAGTCAACTTTCTTCATGGAGGGTGAACATGGAAGAGCAAGGGTGTTCCAACAATGGGGAGGTGAGACCAAGCGTACGAGCTCGGAGTTTGCGTCGAAAAACATTTCCTCATGTAACTCTGACCTGCCCACATCCATCAACTCCCCACGTCCTTATTCGTTATCGACGTGAATTATTCGTAAATCCGTGTTTCAGATGACGACGAAACGATAGCGATAGCGATTCAAACGTGCCCAGTGGACTGCATCCACTAGTGAGTATATCCTCAATTATCTTGGACAGTTGTTATCCGTTCTTATTGATCAACGATTTCTCTGTCTCTTGCAGTGTTCCTTACGATGAACTGAAGCGTTTGGAAATTGATCGGCGCAATCAAAATATAAACTTCAAGGCACGACTTGTAAACCAGGGTGAATATCGATCTGGAGCTGGGTACTCAGCAAAGTATGGTGGTGGAGCACTCTTCACGGATCAGCAAGTGATCTCTGGAAACATGGGAAGTCGTTGCAATAACTGGTGAGTGATTGATAGTGTTTATCCATGTGTCTTCCACAAAGCATGCACTTCACGATCGGAGACTTTTCTGGGTGTACTACTCGGATGAACGGCGAGCGCTTCATCCATCATTTTTCGTTTGGTGTAATGTGGTTACCTTGGCAACTATTGGCAACTCTCTGGAGGCTCTGTGAAAGCGAATTCATCATGTCCATATAACAATTTGATTCCACTGAATTCCATCTGGTTCAACTTTCTCTGGCGTTGTCATCTCATGGTGTCACAGTAGCGAAAGCCTGCATTTCCCCGTTTCAAATTAGAACCTCACCTTAGTAATCTCTTTTTTCCGTTGTGCAAAAGCCCATCGCGTGGATGTAAGAATTGTCCCATGTTCGGGGTTGGGTTAAATCCCGAATTTCAGAAGAAAGAGAATAAGCGGAAGGAAAAGCTTGCCAAAGCAGAAATGAAGAAAAAAATGGAGAGCCAGAATCGGCGAGCAGAATTGTAAAATAAACTCGGGTGAACCATTGCTTGTAATAATAATAGCGTCAGTTCTGGCCTGCAATCTCTTACCTATATCATCCCTCCACTTAATTGAGCAAAATATTTTCTCCGCTAGAGCACACTCCTCCTAAATCCTTTTGTTCAATCCATACCATATCTTGCGCTAGTACCTACATTCATTTTGTCAGCATCCATCCTCGTGTTACCTACATCATCCCCTTCCTGTAATGCCAATTTAAATTCCGGTATTTAGGGTGCAAGAATCTCAGCCTCTGAGGTCCCCGGCCTTGACTTAACACTTTTCAACACGGGGATATTGATGGCCAGTGGGTCAACCAGATGAGTGTGGGTGCTGCTACCAAAAGAGGTGCAATGCTTTTGATCCACATTGTGATCGAAGAATTCTAAGATGAATAGTATGAGAGTTGTTAACTTGTTGCAAAAGAATGCAATGAGTGAAAATAACTTTTTACATCTCACCTCAATAAAAGTGGATAGGGGTTCAGAACCCACAACAGACCACCTCTGTGAATGATTAATGAGGACAGCCACATAATCTACCTTCTGACTACTTTCAAATCTTTACCATAAAGTCAATCAAAAATCAAATCTTCTTGGGAATAAATGATCTAGTTTTGTTCCTTGTTTTGGATGATTCCAAACATTGCTGCTCCAACGCATGGTCTCAAATGAGGACTCAACTACTGGATTTCTCTCTCTTCGACTGTCGCCTGGCTGATTAACAATGCAGAAGCAATTAATAGACAAGAGGAGACTTTAGTATCATGATCAAGAGTTAAAGTTAAGTATAAAAAATCAAATCCCAATCCATTTCCTTAATGCATATCTTGTGCAGCATATACCTCCAATTCACGGATTGGTGGGACATTTGGCTTTCAAATTGCTATGTTGATTGTACATTTAACAAGGAGGGGTAAAGTTGTAATCACCTAATGATTGGGGTGTGGTGCAAGCGTAGGTGAGACAGAACCTTACATAATTTACCCCTCCTTAAGGTTTGTTAAGTACCAATTTTTACAAACGATGGTCTCTTGACGTTGGGAGACCATCCACATTACACAATCAACAAACTGCCAAAAACTCCGCAACCATGGTGGCAGAGCCGCTTGCCCATCCAGCATAGTGGATTTGATGCATCCACTTGATTAATTGTGTGGGTGACCCCTCCAAGGCATTGGCCAACATGGCATCCAAAAATTTAGAGTAGCAAACCTTAAATTTAAGTAGTAATTAATTCATTTCTATCAACCTCTATTTTTATGATAATATCGCCCGCCCGCCAACGACAACGGTGGCCAAAATGGCATCCATTGTCATCGGCGGGCAACCAAAACATACAAATAGATTAAATATAATGAAGATTATTATGACGACTTGAGATTAGTTTTAATTGACTATTACTATTTTAATAAGGTATATTTACGACGATGTCAAAATCGCCAATGATGATCAAATGCACCCCCATCCGACCCAATTTGGCAGCTGTGCTGATGCGCCAGAGCAATGCTGAATACATTGCCCAATAGAGGGGGTCCTCAGCTACTCCAGAAGCCACTGGATGCCACCATTGGGAGAGTATTTGCATCATATTGCACTGGCTACCAACAGGGCAAACAAAACAACAATAAAAAAATGTACCATATTTGTTGGCCGTTTTGACGACCGTGGCAGTGTGCAGGTACAATACCGCCCACATCACTCGATAAAGGGTAATCAAGGCACAGCGGAAGCCACTGGTTGACACTACTAGTACCGGGCGAGTGTTGCGGCCAATATTTGCAATCGGTCACCATTGCGCCAGTTTTTTTCTGAGTTTTTTTTATCATCAAATTTCAGAATAGGGGGCTCCGGTGACATCAAAATACAATAGGAGTATGACATATCAAACTGACGGGAAGGAGTTAGGTAACACAATGTGTTGCTTAGTTGGGGATGCTAATCTAGTGGATAACATCAAAGCAATTGATTTCATAACCGCATCATTTGAGCAGCGAGGAGCTTAAAAAACTCTTCATTGGTCAACAAAAACGTGAAACTCTTAAAATGTAAGGAATTAAGAATTTTTGCCCCACGTATGTGTGCACCACACTTGGGCGAAGAAGAAGAAGTATTTAGCAAAATTTAAATGCAAAGTTTCATTTCCACCTTGCCTTACTTTTCAGTTCTTAAAGCATCATCGTCCCGATAGCTGAAGGAGCAGAGAGAGATCGCTGATCATTTAAAATTTATTTAAACAATTTCTTGTATCTTAATGTTATTGCATGTTTATTCTACAATTTATTTTTTGGGAGATAATGCGGAATACCTCACTTAGCGATAGGTTTTTTTCTTCTTTGTAGGAATTAGTAGAAAATCGATAAAGTGAGGTATTTATTTTCCAGGTGAAAAGCTCTATATAAAGGCATTCTCCAGTTTTTCTCTTATTTTTTCACGTACAGTCTATATGTACCTGTACACCTCAAAATGTATCTAATAAAATTTACAATCACTCCTACTCCTATTCAGTTCCTCCTAACACGTGTGCGCTACCTCGGGGAACAAGAGTAAGGCAACAAAAGTGAAGAGTGATAATTGTGAGCTTAGAGTAATGATAAAGATTATCTACTTA
>JALLBA010000061.1:0-36609 GCA_036939675.1 Cyclostephanos invisitatus | reverse complement strand
TCCGATCTGTGGGAATCAGTATTCCCAGTTAGATACAAGGTATCCGAGGTATCTAGCACAGAGTCCTTGTCTATCCAAGTGAAAGTGATCACGTTGTTGGGGATAGCCAGAAAACAGGTCGGATGGAAGTTTCAATTGTGAAACCTTCCCGGCTATCTGAGGATCCAAATTAAATCCCAGCCTGAGCCTAGATGTAGCGTGGAAGAAGGCATTCATCAGAGCCTCTCACTTTTAATAATTAATCTTCATTTACCAAGCTATACACGAGCACTGAACCGTCATCCATTGTGATGTGGGATGGGATAATATGTTGCATCAACATGTCACACCCTAGATGAGCGACACAGTGGGACTGGCAGTGGGGATGGGACTAGCGGGTGGATCGGGGACGAATTTATTGCCACCACAGAACTCATCGCCATATCCACACCATCCATACTTGCTGCAGCACGCTTTTGCTCCGGTGCACACCCCATCGCCGATATGCCCATATCCACAAGCCGGGTCCGAGGGAGAAGGATGATAGGTTGGAAACTGAACGAGAGAAGACGGATCGGAAGAAGAGGTTGGGGCCTGGAAAATGCAGACACATGTTAGATGAAACGCATCTTCGTGTATTAGGGAATATCTAGAGCGATCATACTCACGCCGGTACCAGCGCAGAAGCAGCAATTTTCATCCGCAACACCCATTCCGCCGTCGTTGTCGTAACCGTAGTCTGGGCACCCCGGCACGTCATTGGCTTCGTACCAATCACATCCATCACCCTGTAAATCAACCCACCCGACTGTGCTTCCAGTGCACAAAGGCGTGGCGCTGGGCGCAGCGCTCGTTGTGGGGGTTGGAGTGGGGCCGGTGCCAGCGCAGAAGCAGCAATTTTCATCTGCAACACCCATTCCGCCGTCGTTGTCGTAACCGTAGTATGGGCACCCCGGCAAGTCATGGGCTTTGTACCAATCGCATCCATCACCCTCGGAATCAACCCACCCGACTGTGCTTCCAATGCAATTCGAGGGCGCGGCGCTCGTTGTGGGGGCTTGAGTGGGGTCATGCAAGCTGGGTGACGTGCTTATGGAAGGAGAGGGCGAATTGATGCCGGGTTCATTTCCTGCATCGTCCTTATTCTTTCGATCCAATCCAAGGGTAAGTGCGATCGAGAATGCAATCACCATCACAATCAGCACCATGAGCAAAAATCTCGTACGCCAGTGTTTCCACCATGGAAGAGGAGGCTCGATCGGTTCGGCGGGAGTTGCAATGTAGACCTCTTCGTCTTTCACCAGGGTCGCTTCTGGCACCAAAAAGGTGGAGTCGCGCTCGAAATCGGTCCGAGCCGCATCGGGTCCTGTCAGAGGTGGCGAATAGTCTGGGGCGTCTTCTTTTTCTTCTTCGGGAGCTTGCGCATCACGATCCATTGTGTCGGTGCACGATTCGAAGACAGGCCCCGAACGAGGGTAAGTATCGACGCCCCCCCGGTCGCCACCGGCAAGAAACGACGGGACCTGATTCGAGATTGACCTCGTGACAACCATGGCGGGTACATTTTCAATTTCCCCCCTCGGTCGTTGGACAATGTCGAAATCTTCATCCGCGATGCCCCTCGTTGCCTCCTTCGACGGCGCGTCTTCGAAATCCAAGGTCGCTTGAAATGCCGCCGTCCTCGCGATTGACGTCGACGCCGCCCACTTCCGCGCGTTGCCTTCCTCGAATACCGTCGAATCGAACGGCGCGGGGGGAGATTCGTCGTCACTTTTGGATTCGATCTGGGCCCTCGCGATTGACGACGACGCCGTCCACTTCTCCGCGTTGCCAATCTCGAACTCCGTCGAATCGAACGGCGCGGGGGGGGGCTCCCCCTTCTCTTCCTCCTCCTCCTCCACCTTCTCCTCCTCCTTCTCCCCGAGAATTCCCCCGGGGGACGGCGATGCCGATGCCGATGGAGACGTCGACGGGGGGGGAGGGGGGGGGCATGAGATGCCCGCCTCAATGTCGGGGCAGCATTCGTACGTGGTGGGCGTAGTTGACATTTTTTTTTTTATTGCTGGTGCTGGACTTACTTCTGTGTTTTCTCGAGGGAGAAGTTCGAGTTGATTGCACACCTTCTCTACCATAGACGGGGGGGTATAAGCACCAACTAATGTTCTAGGATTTGACACTCAAATCGTTCGTACAATATGTTAAGTAAACACAACCTCTGCCCAGCTCGATTGTGCGCCTGAATCAAGGGCTGAGCTAAGTTTCATGAGCCACCCCAAGGATGTAAAAAATGCTAAATTTTACGCTGAATTCAATGATTGCGTCTGGAGCTTCTGAAACCGACTCCAGAGCGTTGCAATTCCAGCTAATCTATTTTTTTTATCTAAAGCGAGTCAAATATTCCCCTTCCCTAGATTCGAGCCTGAAGCAAACTTGCATTAGTAATCCAATGGTTGCGTCGGGAGTTTCTGAAACCGGCTCCAGGGCGTTGCAATTCCAGCTATTCAATTTTTTTTATCTAATAGTTTAGTGTCTGGTGCTTAAACCCCGGTGGTGCTTAAACCCCGGTATATACGGTAGAAGTTTTTTGACCTCCCGCCAAGAAATCGTAAGATTCTACTAATACTAATACTAATACAAAAATCTAACACCTCTTGATATATATCAATTCCTCCTCCATGTACAACGAAGCATCAATCAATTAAAACTGGAAGACCGGTTGATTTAGGGGCCAAAAGACGGAATTCAGTCTATATTAGAAAAAAACACATCTCAGGTGAAGAAATACGCCCGTGTGTATCTACGTATTAGTAGTGGCTAAAATGGCGGGAGTGACGAAGTATCTTTTGCACGCCGGGCCGGTCGTACGAACGGTGTCGGTGACGTGCAACTTCCCCCGAACATCAAACTACCGTCCCTTGCCTTTTTGACTAGCTATAGACATCATAATTATTATTATAGACCATGAATAGGGGAGGGCTCTCGAGCGACCTCCTCAGCCAAGGCCATTGCGACTACCTTAATTAGATAGCCTCCATGGCCGTATCTTTCTAGTTCATCAGACCCAAAGACTCGACTCCCGCTGGTCAGGAGCGGGATGCCAAGGCCATTGCGACTACCTTAATTAGATAGCCTCCATGGCCGTATCTTCCTAGTTTATCAGACCCATAGACTCGACTCCCGCTCCTGACCAGCGGCTGAGCGACGATCGCAGCGACCTCGCGACGACGACGACGACCCAAAATTGAGACCGTCTGGGCCCAACACATCGTCTTTAACGACATCGACCCAGTTGCCATGCGCAACCTCGACACCAAAGAAAACTTTATCGCCTGGTTTAGGGAGGTCATTGGCCTCTCTACCCAGGCGGCGACCGCTCTCTACGAGGAGCAGCTATTTAAAGACAAACAGATCATGGCCGAGTTCGGCGACAGCGAAATCGACAACGTCTGCCGCAGCCTTCGCCGTGACTCTAACATCCCCATCGCCGAGCTTTGCGTGACCCGCCTTAAGCTCCTGACCTTCTGGATTCGACACCAAGACCGAACCGGCCGTGAGGTCGGCGTGACCGAACGTCCGCTCGTGCGGACGACTCTCGCTGACATCAATCTGCTCAGGGAGCAGAAGCGACTCGAAGACGGCTGGGCTTCCGATAACAAGGAACCCGATTACACCGCCATTCCCCTTGACCTCAACTCCGCCGCTAAGGCGTTCGAGAAAGTAAAGACCATTCTGACCCGCATACGTGGCGTATTGGGCGTCCCCATCGTCTACGTCATTCGACACCACCTTATCCCTGAAGATGCGGATGATGACCCCGCCTTCGGCAAGGAAGGCTCGACTTATACTTCACATGACAATGAAGCAATCGCTCGCACCGATATCTTGACTGATGAAGCAGATTTCGCCGCGACCTATGACGAACTCGAGGTCAAAGGACCCTTTGTTCCCACCTTCCTGACCGACTCCAAGAAGGTTTGGTCCATCCTCCATGCGCTCTTTTCGACCTCCGGCGCCTGGCAGCACGTAAAGAAATACACGCCGACCCAGAATGGACGTCAAGTGTACCGGACCCTGCACACCCATTTCTTTGGGGCTGACAAGATCAGCTCCCTATACACCGACATCCTACAGACCCTCAAGGGACTGTTCTACAGCGGTGACCGCAGGAACTTCACCTTTGACAAGTATTGCACTGCCCACGTGGAGCAGCACAACCGCCACGCATCCCTCTTAGAGTACAATATACCCGCCCTAGAGGAGAGCATGAAGATCCATTACTTTGAAGAAGGGATCAAGGACCCCAGCCTGGAAGCTGCCCGGAACGCCATATTGGTTAATCGACATTTGTACACCGAATTTGAAGCCGTAATGCAGCTATACGTGACCTCCAAGCGTGGTCAGAAATCCTCTGAACCCGCGGCCCAGGGACGCAAACTCTCCGCCGTTTCTGGCCGTGGAGTAACCCATCAGGGCCGTGGCGCACCTGGCCGCAGTGGCCGCGGTTGGGGCGACCCCGGAGCCCGACAGAGGGGACTTGTCCCTCAAGCCGAAATCGACAAAGTCCACGACATTGAGGCGAAGCGCTACCCCAACGAGGTATATGCCAAGTTCTCCCCAGCCCAGAAAGCCAAGCACTGGCAGCTCATGAACCCAGGTATGGAGCGCGGTGTCGGTCCTACTGGCAACAAGAAGACCAAGACTGCCTCGGCCAATGTGTCCGAGCTCACCGCCGCTGTTTCCTCTGCCGTGTCGGCCATGTCCGCGCTTACTGAAGCGACCGCCAAGCGCTCTGCCGCCGATGAGGCGGCTGAAGAGCTAGACCCTGCCGGATGGGTTAACCCCAACCGCAATAACCCTGCTCTCGCTCGCCAGACCAAGAAGACAAAGGGCGATACCTGACCCCCCATTTTCGACATATCTGCCATTCGAACCGTCCGTTTGGCAATTGACTCTCGACGTTATATTACTGACCTTACTTCTAAAATAAACTCCAATGGTGAAACTACCCTGGAACTTGACTCTCACGCTGACACGTGTGTTTTAGGCCGTGATGCCTTAATTTTTCTTGACTATGACCGACCAGTTGTCGTTGAGGGGTATGACCCTTCTCTCGGCACTAAAACTTATGCCACCGTTAGTGGTGCGCTCGCCTATGATGACCCACTGACCGGTGAAATATATCACATAGTGATCAACCAAGCCATTTATATCCCACACCTTGACCACCATCTCCTTTGCCCAATGCAATGTCGAGTTAATGACGTGACCGTCGACGAAACGCCTAAATTTTTGGCGCGCGACCCCACTGACCACACGCATGCTTTGACCATACAAGACCCCAATAACCCCGCACAGACGGTCACCCTCCCACTGGCCTTACGAGGCGTGACTTCGTTACTTAATGTGCGGACTCCAACCCTTGACGAATGGAATAGTGACGCTTTCACGCGGCTATCCCTGACCTCTGAGTCTCTGACCTGGGACCCGACCACGACCAAATATGAAGAGCAGGAAGCGGCGATGACCGACTACTCCGGCAATGTAGTTAATTGCTCAGCCGTGAGGGGACACTTCGGCACCTTCGCAATCAATTCGCTTTCCTCATTGACCACTGACCTTATAGACGTCACAGATGACGAAAACTTCTATCACGTCTTGACCTCGAAAGTCATGATCTCGAGTGTCGAAACAAGCCTTAATGGACATATTAGATCGCGCAAAATAGCGCCCATAGACCCACAGACCCTGGCCGCTCGGTGGAATATCTCACCTGACCGTGCTCAACGCACGGTGGTCATGACCACACAGCGCGGGGTGAGAACCTGCCTCAACCCAGCCCTCTCCCGTCGCTTCCCGACCAATGACCGGATGCTGCGATATAAACGTCTGCCGCACACCGTTTTTACCGACACTATGTTTGCCTCGACCGCTTCCCGACAGGGCAACAAAATGGCACAGATTTACTCTACATCTTTCGGATGGTCCCGTGCCCACCCAATGAAGCGGAAGGGCGAGGCCCATGAAACCTTGTCCCTGATGTTCCATCGTGACGGAGTTCCCCCGACCATGGTTACTGACGGCTCGAAAGAGCAGACTCTGGGTGAGTTCCGACGAAAACTCCGGGAGGCCGATTGCCACCTCAGAGTGACCGAACCCTATTCTCCGTGGCAGCAGGCCGCTGAGGGCTGTATCCGCGAGATAAAAAGGGGATCCTCGCGCAAAATGATCAGCACGGGTTCCCCAAAACCTTTATGGGACCACTGCCTCGAGCTTGAAGCTCTAGTGCGTTCTTGCACATGCAATGATATTTACATGACCGCTGGCCAAGTGCCTGAGACCATAATGACCGGATCGACCGCCGACATCAGCCATATCGCTGAATTTGGTTGGTTCGACTGGGTAATGTACCGGGATAATATCCCTTCATACCCTGATGACAAATTGATCCTCGGCCGCTATCTCGGCCCAGCCACGGACATCGGATCTGCCCTGACTGCCAAAATTCTTCAACCGAATGGCCAATTTGTGTGCAGATCGACACTGCGCCACCTGACAGACGAAGAGCTCCAAAGCTCCGTCCATCTTGACATGCGACGCCGGTTCGACGAATCTCTCGTAACCCACCTCGGACCTTCTGCAACGGCACAGGATTTTCCTGCCGAGAACTTGACCCCTGACCCCTACCATTTTGACGACAGCAATTCCCAGGACCCTGATTACGGTGACGCTGAAATTACTCCCGAATTGGGCGACAATTACCTGAGCGCTGAGATCATGCTTCCCCGAGGTGGGACAATGATCAGGGGACGAGTCTCCGAGCGAAAACGCGACCGACATGGCAACCCAATTGGGCTTGCCAACCCCAACCCTATCCTAGACACCCGATCTTACATCGTTGATTTTGACGACGGGGACCAGACCGAGCTTACCGCCAATATGATCGCAGAATCCCTTTATTCCCAATGCGACCCCGACGGACACGAATATGTCCTTTTAGACGAAATTGTTGACCATAGACGCTCTGACTTAGCAATCAAAATTGCTGACCAAAAAGTTGTGCGTGCTAACGGTAAAACTTACCTGAGGCGTTCGACGATCGGCTGGCAATTGTGCTGCCAATGGAAAGACGGTTCCTCGTCTTGGACCACTCTCGCTGACCTAAAAGAATCTCATCCAATTGAAGTTGCCGAGTATGCTAAAATACTCGGCATTGACCATGAACCCGCGTTCAACTGGTGGGTGCCCCATATTCTCAAAAAGAGAGACCGTATTATCTCGCTCGTGAAAAAGCGACATCCTCGATATCTAAAACGGACCCATAAATTTGGGATCGAGGTGCCTAAGACCGTTAACGAAGCCCTTGAGCTCGACAAAAAGAATGGCAATACCTTTTGGGCCGACGCCATTGCCAAGGAAATGAGAGACGTCCGTGTTGCTTTCAAAATCCTCGCTGACGGGCAATCTGCGCCCATTGGCTACCAGAAAATACCCTGTCACATGATCTTCGACGTAAAAATGGAAGACTTTCGCCGTAAGGCACGACTTGTTGCAGGAGGGCATAAGACCGAAGCCCCCGCGACCATCACATACGCGAGTGTCGTCTCCCGTGAGACTGTCCGCATTGCCCTTTTAATGGCAGCCTTAAACGACCTCGAAGTAAAGGTTGGCGATGTCCTCAACGCCTACATCACTGCCCCAATTACCGAAAAGGTTTGGACTGTGCTTGGACCTGAATTTGGTAGCGACTCCGGTAAGTCCGCCATTATTGTACGTGCCCTGTACGGACTAAAGAGTGCCGGGGCCGCCTTTCGCGCGCACCTTGCTTCTTTCATGCGACAAATGGGCTACACGTCCTGCAAGGCCGACCCCGACCTATGGTACAAAGCCGAAACCAGACCTTCCGACAACTTTAGATATTATGCCTACATATTATGCTACGTGGACGACATCCTCTGTATGCACCATGACCCAATGACAATCCTCGATAACATCAATGGATACATGCCACTAAAGCCATCTTCAGTTGGCGACCCTGACATTTACCTCGGCGCTAAGCTGAAGCAGACCTGCCTGCCTAATGGCGTTTGGGCTTGGGGCTTAAGTCCCTCCAAATACGTCTCGCAAGCTGTTAAGAACTGCCAAACTCATTTGACCGAGAAATTACACGACCGTTACCGTCTGCCCTCGCGAGCTGACAATCCCTTCCCATGTGATTATGCTCCCGAGATGGACACGACCGAACCACTTGACCCCGAATGCTCGTCATTCTACCAACACCTTATTGGTGTGACCCGATGGATGGTTGAGCTCGGACGCATCGACATCGCGACCGAAATTTCGCTCCTCTCCTCGCACCTTGCTTACCCTCGCGAGGGTCACCTTGAAGCCGCCCTCCACGTGATGGGATACCTCAAACAAAAACATAACTCTCGTCTTATCTTCGACCCGACCTACCCAGACATCGACCTTTCTTCCTTCCCCACCTACGACTGGACAGAATTCTATGGTGCTGTAGAAGAAGCTATCCCACATGACATGCCTGAACCTTTAGGCAAAGACCTTGACGTTCGCATGTTTTGCGACAGTGACCACGCAGGAGAGACGCGCACCAGACGTTCGCGTACTGGCTTTCTTATCTTCTGTAATATGGCCTTAATTGACTGGATCTCCAAGAAACAAGCCACGATCGAAACCTCAGTCTTCGGTGCCGAGTTCGTTGCTATGAAGCATGGCATTGAGAAGTTGCGGGGACTACGATATAAACTCCGAATGATGGGTATTCCCTTGACCGGGCCCTCATATATTTACGGTGATAATAAATCACAAGTGACCAATTCGACCCGACCCGAATCGACCTTGAAAAAGAAATGTAACTCCATCTGCTATCATGCAGTTAGAGAATCAGTAGCAATGGGCGAATCAATGATCACGCACATACGCACTGAAAACAATCATGCAGACCTCATGACCAAAGTCACCAGTGGCGCTAAACGCCGACGACTCGTCGGTGGTATCTTATATGACATCTACGATGACCATCCTCAACAATGACGGCAAGACCAGCCTGTCACGACCGCCTGATCTTGAGGGGACTGAAGAAATACGCCCGTGCGTATCTACGTATTAATAATGGCTAAAATGGCGGGANCACTCCACACGGTAGCAACAGTCGCAACGGGGACGTTGGGGACTGGCGTGAAGCCATCATAAAATCCTTGTACTTCGCATTGTTGCCCTATGAAGAAAATTGGTTTACAATTTATTCCTGCACAGCATGTGTCTGCTTGGGTGTCAAGTTCACAGCTCGTGCGTCGTTGAGGCCTTTTCACTGGTTGATGTTTTTAAACGCTTGACCGCTCGTCTGGACGGTCCACGGGGACCTGACTGGATTGCTTGAACCTCTCGTTGATGGGGGCATGATATCCCTAGTCGGGAAATACATTCAGTTATATTAAATAAGTTCGATCATACGTTTCTTATACATGTACGGTGCCAGTTAAGATGGTTTGTTCCAAACTGATTCCCGTTCTGTACACCTTTGTTTCCAGAATTCATACTCACCTGAGAATTGGAAACTGTGCGCACTGTCGAAGGGACTTTCCCTCCCGTGTTTTGTGCGGGTGGCATAGTACGGTCACCCGTCGAGGTCACATTGATGCTCCGGTCATTATTATGGTTCTGGCCACTATGGCCTTCATTGTTATCCCAGGCTTGACCACGGCCTTGGGCCTCCGCGGCCACGGCCGCCCCGTCCATGTCCACCATGGCCCCTGCCTGAGCTGCTTCGGCGCTTAGCCCTAATGAGCTCCTGGCCGCGGTCCCCTAGTTTGGTGAACCATTCGTCCTTGGTGAACTTCCTCCACGGGTCGCGAATGTCAACCCCATTCCACTCGGTGCGGGCCATGTCACTTGAGCTGACTTCAGAGATGCGGCGGGCATATGCCCCCGGGGCGTTGACGCTGGCGCTATTGATTTGGGCCATCCGAGTAGTAATATACTGCGTCTCAGCTGTGTTGTTCGCCTTGTGGATTTCACGCATGTTCTCAACGGCCACAGTGATTTGGATGTCCCTCGATGGGTTTTTGATTCGCTTGGCGAGCTGTTCCACCTTGCTCTTTTCCGTGAACTCCTGTCCTTGTCTCTTCTTGTTCAGCTTCGTGATCATGGCTTCGAAAGTCATGTGCTTCTTTTTCCTGTTCTCTCAAAAACCGAACTCACGCTCTGCCGCCGCCTCCGCCACCACCAGCCCCTCAAAGCCCGCCCGCCCTCCTCATATTATGCGTCGCGTCGCGTCGCATCGTCGCCCTTGCCCGACGTTTGATCGTCTCCGGGGAGGCGTTCTCGTCGTTTTCTACGGCGCGGCATGACGCATGACGATGAGCGAACTATGAGGGGATGGGGTCGTTGCCACCATCGTGCCATTTGTAGATACGGGACGACCGCAGCCCATCGCATTGCCGTCGTCCAACCATTTCCTCCACCATCGTTTTTTGATTGTTGTGTGCCCGCCCGCTCGACCGCCTGCGTGCGTGATCGCCCCCCCCCCTTTGACATCATGCCATCCGTCGCCGACCAATCGCCCCGCATCGTGTCCGCCGCCCCCCTCCTCTCGTTTTGTCGTCTGCCGCCCGATCGCCTTGCTGTCGTTGTCCCCCTCGCCATGATCCACTGCCCCATTGTCTCCAATCGTTCGCAACGCACTCACATAGTCAACGAAATTGTACGTATGTGCCATGAAAAAAATCATTAATTTTGAAGCTCTTTTTGGCTTCATGCTGCGAGGGCGATATTTGATTGATATTTGGACGACGGATAGGAATATGACAAAAATATCGCCCCAAAATATCGCCCCGAGTTTTGCAGCCCCGAGTTTTGCAGCAAGATGGGCCTGGTCTACAATATTAATAATTCTTGAGAACATATATTCTTGACTGACATTGGCGGATCAAGTTATTCGCGTGCTGGTTTCAGGGGTAGATTCCTCTTAGGTTTAAGGTTAGTGTGTAACATAATATTATTACAAATCATGATATGTACACCTTTTATGGCAAAGTGCACAGTAAAACAAAGGAAGCATATTCATTTCGCGCCTGGTGGCAATTTCATAACGTGCGCCATCAACACCGCCTTCTCGTGCGTGACACCGTCGGCGTCCTCGTCGTTCGCGAATTGGACCATTACGAACCCGTTGAAGGGTGGCGTGCTCACCGTGGCGCGATAGAATGACGTAGTGTCGGGATAGACGGCAAACACGGCGTCGCCCCTCGCCCACCTGCTCCTCTCGGTCCCGCGAAGCGATATAGCGCGCCTTTCGGGTATCTTGTATATCTGATTGCTGACGAGGTCCTCGTCCTTTAGCGTGTATACCCTCGTGGACTTGTCGAACGAGAGTACCTTCGCGAGGATCCAATCGGAATTTGGATCGGACGATACCTGTATCGCCGCGAGGTTGTCCGTGCGAACGGCCTTGGGCGGGGGTGGCACGACCCCCCTCGTCGTCGCGAGGGTGGTACGATGTTGCTGTTGCTGGTGCTGTCCATCGGGCGATGATGCATTGTGCGGCGGGGGTAATTCTACGGCGTGGTGCGCGGAAGGGATGGATGGATGCGCCGATGTGGACGCGATAGACAATGACGAAAGCGCCTTGTACGACGTCGCTGGATTGTTCGGATTGGAGGTGCGATGATGGCCGACATTGACCGTCGTCATCGGACGCCCCCCCGGCAAGCCGACTGAACCCGCGACGTTCCCACTCACGCCCGTCATCATCGTCATGTCCCCGCCTCGAGTATGATTTTCCGACACTCCTACTCCTATCCCCCCCCCTGACGACCCTCCCGCGGCAACGGCGGCGACGTTGACGGCGGCGGGTGTGTGTGGATGATGAGGAGGAGCATCAATCCCAAGCTCCGACTCGAACCTAGCCAAATCCCGATCAAGTCGTCCCAATGCCATATCAACCAAATTCCGCAGCTGACGCGACGTCTTGAGCTTCTCGTCGGATATGCGACGCAGCTCGACGTGCACGTCGCATACATTCCGCCGTATGCTGGGATACTCGATGTATCGCGATACGATGGCGCGTTCGATATCGTACCTCGTGGGCGGGGGCGGAAACTCCACGCGACGTTCCCCGCAATTCCCACCCAACTTCGTCGGGATCATCATCTCATCATCGAGCGATCGGCGAGGAGTAATCGAATCGTCCATCCCGTAATCGCCCTTCCGCGAAGTCCTCGTACCTCCTCCGCGGCATTCGCGTCCGTCGTGGTCGTCGCCATCATCGTCGTCGTCGTCATCATCGTGGCGCGCGACCTTCCTTATCGTACTCGACCCCTCCCCGGTACTTATCGCCCCATCCCCCCCTCCTTCCATCGAAATGCCAATTTGACGATCATTTTTATGCTTGGGCGGACGTCCCCGCTTTCGTAGGGGTGAAGGGTGGTCGTTGGTCGTCGTTGTCGTCGTTGGTGACTCTTGTGCCCCACTGCCCATCCCGATCCTCACCACGTCTGCTTCGCCGTTGCCATCGCGAAGATGGGATGCGTTGACACCTCCCTTGTCGCGATCGTCGACATTGGCATCGGCGCGTCGTTTCCTCTTGGGAGGTCGTCCCCTCCCCCGGACGACGACGATCGGAGGAGTGGGATGGGGAGGGGGCATATTCGACGACGATGAAGACGACTCGCGTCCCCCTCCCCGCCGTCCGGTCCCATCGTCGTCGTCGACTTCCCCGCCTCTCCCTACCACGTCGTTGTCGTCGCCGCCCCCATCGTCATCGCCAATGACGTCGCGACGACGATGGAACGCATCGCACAACGCGCGTTCGACGCCCGAAACGCACGCGTCCTGGTCGTCCCTCCACCTCTCCAACAACGACACGGACTTCGCATCGAGGGAACGCAAGTGCTCGAGATTGCGACGGATCTCGGACGGCAATGTCGTCGACGTCGATTCGACGAACGATTCGAGGTACGTCTCGTCGGATAGGGACGTCGTCGACGTGTATTGGTAGGACATTTTATTAATTTATTCGATATCTATATCAATACCTACGTTTGCACCCGTGTTTTATCTCCTGTTTTCTGCTCCTTCTCGCCGGCCCCGTCCTGGCATGTCGGGTTGGCATCGGGCGGATGTCTCGGTGTGTGGGTTGCGTTGGCGGGTCGAGTTGGGAGGTGGGCGAAAAACCTGACCCCCTCTTAGCTAACTTGAAGAAATACGCCCGTGCGTATCTACGTATTAATAATGGCTAGAATGGCGGGAGTGAAGAAGTATCTTTTGCGCGCCGGGCCGGTCGTACGAACGGTGCCGGTGACGTGCAACTTCCCCGAACATGAAACTCCCATCCCTTGCCTTTTTGACTGGCTTTATAGATATAATTGTTATTATAGACCATGAATAGGGGAGGGCTCCCGAGTGACCTCCTCGGCCAAGGCCATTGCGACTACCTTAATTAGATAGCCTCCATGGCCGTATCTTCCTAACTTTGCGCGGGTGATTTCTCTTCATTCCTTGTTTCCATTCTTCTCTAAAATTGAATATTATCGTACTTTACTCTCATCGTGAATCGCGTTGAGAACTCGCGCAAATGAAATAAAACAAAACTGAACATAAAACTCTTTCAATGATAAAAATGATATCGTCATCTGATGACCACAACCCAATTTTCCGCAACGCAGTCGTCCTACTCGACAACATGGATGTTGAAGAGGACATCAACCTGAATGAGGAAGCAGGACAATCGAAGTCAAAAGAACTGGTCGATCATTCCAAGAAATCGTTGAACAAGTGCTTCCGAAGAATTTCCAGCTCTTCCGCCTCCGCCACTCAAGCGTGTCACGGCTATCCGTCCACACCACCTCCGCCTAGGGGAGATATGAATGAAGACGCCACAGATGGGTCCATCATCACACCCGCCGCGAACCCTTCACATGATATTCGCGTCTTAGCCCAGCTGTATCATTCGAGTCGACGATCGAGAAACACAGTCGTCGTATCTCAAAGTTCATGCCATCAGCCTTTGTCGATGTCTATGATTTCTTCATCGTCTTCTTTGGGAGGTCAGCAGATCTGGGATAAAATGCAAGATGATATCGGTAGCATCGAAATCGACGAATGGGCATTCACTGTCAAGCCTCCCATCTGCAGATCGTATTCGACGAACAGTCTCAGTTCCATCGAAAGCAAAGAAGACATGGCGTTAGCATCCATAGCGGCCGAAGAGCTGTTCGATGAAGATTTCTTCGAAAGGCACTAGACGAGGCCATCTGTGTCCCTACTACATATTTTGTTCACGCGTCTACCAATGATAAACATAGTCCATACTTTATATATTTTTTGTTTTAACAGGTCGTAATGATAAACGAGTAGCCCAATCACATTCCCGACGATGCGGTGGACAATAAGTCTGTCATATATCTCTGATTTGAGTGAATCAATCAATTCAATGTAAGTGTGAACTCATATAGCTCCATACTTTTTGATTGCACACCCAGCAAAGGATGGGTCCTCTATCCGGGTCATTTGATTGCTCGCTGGTTCAGGTCGATCTCCTTTGAGTCAATCACCCCTTTATCATATGCGTTGCGGTTTAATATTATAGACTTGCGCTTCCTCGAAGACAGGACTTTTATCTTTTTCGACTTGGTAGAAAGGTGGCAACAAAATTAGTAAAATTCAATGCTCAAGAAAAAAAATATACTTGTATTCTGTTTGGAATGAAAAGACCAACATAGATGGGCTTACCTTCAAAACGTCGGATGCAATCTTTTTATGATGGTCGATGAGGGCCAAGTGTGCAGTGTTCTCACGTTCGAGCGTCGTATCTGAAGTATCAATATTATCATCTGTTTTACAATGATCCACCCCTTCCCTCTTAATATCGCTGTCGTCATCCTGATGATAGGACTCTCCCCTCCTCGAGGCGTTCTTCGCCTTTCTCAACTTCTCCTTTCGTCTCTCCTCCTCCCGCCTCAGCCCGTCCTTAACATCCCGTTCCAAGCCATTCACGATACCGAGCGTGTACGAAAGCCGCGCGTTCCTCATCCCCGTCCCCCGCTTCCCCGTGAGTAGCATCTTGTTCGGCGGCTCGTACGATGCCGCCATCAACGAGCACCTCTCGCTCGATATTTTAAACGCATACGCGGCGAGTTGCACGTTCGTTCGTATCCCGTAGAACGTGACCGAGCATTCCCCCGGCGCATCCCCCCTAACCCTGGAAACGGTCGTGAAGGCCTCGACCCGAAAGTTCATGCACACCGTATTGATGAGGACATCGTACCACCGATAGAGGGAGGACAATGGCTCGCCGCTCTTCCTGTTAACTATCCTCGCCTCAACGATGCCGCCGCTCATGCACGCATCGTCGTCATCGTCGCCGTTCGATGTCGAGTAATCGTTCAACGATCCGTCCCCGCGCTCCTGCATGAGCATGGCCCGGTCGAGGTTGTATCGTTCCATCAGCCTGCGCGCGAGTCTCATGGCATTCCGCGCCTCGTTCTCGTTAGACTCGCCGTGGAAGCCGGTGTTCAGCAACTTGACGATGCGCCGCTTTATGGCACGATCGGGCCCGCCGCCGTCCGCGTCGTGTCCGTCGCGTGGGACATCCTCATCATCCTCGCGGTAGACGACGGGACCCGGACACTTCGGCACGTCCTCCTCGTGGATGATGACCTCGATGGTCGATTCGACGTTCCTCCTCGGACGTCCTCGCTTTTTCGTCGTAGTCGACGACGACTTCGGCGATGCGACCTTTCCGCGCTTCCTCTCCACCGTCGCCGTCGACGTCGTCCCCTCCTCCCGATCGTCGGTGGCATCCCCCCCGTCATCCGAGTCCACTATCTCCTCGGCGTCATCGACCATCCTCTTCGCCATCTCCCTCCTCTTCGCCAGCATGATTTCGGTCACGTCCACGACATCGGAGGAGTCATCGGAGTCGTCGCCATCGACGACACGTTCGTCATCGCCGTCGATGGACGAATAATCATCGAATAAACTCGCGATCGCCTCCCTTTGGCATTTCGTTTTGTAGCATCTCGATGTGTTTTTCCTAATATCGCCGTTCGCATCATACTCGTAAAAGCACGATCGGGACCTGTCATCGTCGTCGTCTTCGTCTTCGTTGTCGTCGCTGTCGTCGCTGTCGTCGTCGACCAGATCGATGACCTCGGGAGATGATGCGGAGGTCCCGTGGTGGATGACCTCAACATCATCGGAATCGTCATTGTCGTCATCGTCGTTCACGTCACGACCGCCGTTACCCTCGTCCTCATTATCACGTCCCGCAACGGATACGGATTCCCCCCGATCCCCACCCGCCGCCCTCTCCCCCCGCAGCAGGTATATCAATCTCTCCTTCATCTTACGCCTATATTTCCCATCCAGCCTCGTCACGTTGAAATAAACGGAAACGGATTCGATGATATCGCGTATCGTGACCGTGTCCTTATCGGCATCCCGATACAACCGGTCGGTCGCGTCGAGCAATTCGGATAACGTCGGCCCACAGGTAGAATGGGTGGGGCTATTCGAGATTTGAGGCGCATGCAAAGGAGGCATCGTATACTTGGTGGTTTGTTCGTTGTTGGATTCGTTGTCGTCCTTGGTTTCGCCGTCGTCGGCAATGGAGGCGGACTTGGAGGAGGAGATGGCGGCGGTCTCCACCGCCACCCCAGTTGTCATCTTGATGGTCGTCATCGTCGTCGTCGTCGCCGTTGCGTCGTTGCCGCCGCCGCTGTTGGTTTCCGACGAAAGCATCGAGTCGCCGGATCCATCGCGCTCTCCTTCGCCGGAGGATAACATCGAGCCCATATAATAGTCCACCCCGTCACACTCTATCCCTCTAGATGGGCGCGGGGAGGGGAGGCACGACGAAAAGTGACCACCATTCCCATCCTGTCTGTCCATGGTCCGTCTCTCGAGGCACCAAAACTTTTCACTCGAAAACCTCACTCGGAAACCCGGACCACGGCCGGCTACGGCCGCCCGCAGCGGCGCCCCATGCCATGCCCATGACATCGAACTCCGCCCCTGAAGATTTCCCTCACCACCGCCGCCGCCGCGCACCACGAAGTAACAATGAGGAGATTCCTCCGCAGGAGGAAGAAGGGTCGAGATCAACAACCTCCATCGAATATCGATGTAAAAAGGATCCAAGTTCCCGCCATCTCCACCGCCGCCGCCGCCGCCGCCGCCACGTCGGGGACGAATACCGCACCGTCGTCATCCGGCGGGCACGGAAGAGACGACGGCGTGTCGGTCATGACTCCCGTAACGGGCATGCCCCCTGACGACCTTAACTGGCCGCTCCTCCTGGGGATAACGTCATGTCGCGACCACCCACACGACCGCCATCCCCAATCGCGATTGCCGTCGAATGGGGGGTCGCTACCATTCGGTCATATCGGCAATCGCGGCGCGTCGTACGACATCGACGTCAACGAAATGTTATGCGACGACGTATCGACGGTGACGGGGGGGATGCCGTCCCCCGCCAGGGGGGAAGGAGTCGGTGTAGGATATGGATATGGCGGTCGGGTCGGTAATCGACATGGAACGAATTTGACGACGCGCGTCGATGAAGGAATCCTACTCCCGGGAGAGGAGGACGACGACGATCGTCTGACCGTGTACGAGGAGGACGGATCGAATTCCGTGCGAGGTTACGACGTCGTGAATCGTACTGGGATGACGAAGGGGAGCGCGTTCGGGGGGTCGCATGGCGAGACCGCTCCCGCCGCCACTGTCCAAGGACAAGGGGAGAGGAAGTCATCGTCATTTTCATCGTCATATTCGTCAACGTCGTGGCTCACGAGGACCAGGTACTTCCAGAGGGCGATAGATGCCGCATTCGACGGCATTGACGTCGACAAGTCCGGCGACGTCACCCTCGAGGAGCTTTATTCCGGACTGCTGTTGATACATCTGCAGATGGCGGCGTACGTCGGCGCGTCGGCTTGTCGGGTACGTTCTTTTCCTCTCCTTTTTTACTTTTTCTTGCCTACGGCGGGCTATTAGTATCCTATTGCGCGTGCTTTTTCATTGTTGGATGTTTCCATCGTACTCATGTTTTGTCACATTCATGCATGCACATCGACACCGCCTCGCACAATGACGGCGAAAAAAATAAACGCATAGCCCGCGAGCAAGAGATATGTGACGGAAATATTCCGCCTCCTCGATAGGAACGATTCCGGCGTGCTGACCAGGGAGGAATTCTCGTCCGTGATGAAGATACTATATTCGCAGGTGTTCACGAGGATCGTAATACAGTGGAGCTTGACGCTGATGAGTGAGTAGTAGTGGTAGTTAAGTGTTTGTTTGTTTTTTGGTTTTTTGTTTGTTTGTTTGTTTGTCTGTTTTGTGTTGTCCACTTCTTGTGCATGTGGCAATCTCGTTCCATTTTTTTCCACGATCACTAACTATCGTCGACCAAAACAGTCGTCCCTGTCATATCGAAATACGTCATCGGATACTCCGCCGCCCTTCTCCACTGGACGGAGCGCGAGCTCTCGACGGACATCCTCGACGACGACTACTTTGTCGTCTGTGCGATGAAGCGCCTGATATGGATGACATGGGCATTGTTCCTCTCCCACATTCCTCGATGGATGTCATGGATGGGAAGATCGGCGTCGATCGCGATCGGTATGATCCCGAGCGGCATGTTGCTAACGATCGCCACGGTAGCCCAGACGTCCGTCGCGTTGCCGTATGCGTTGGGCCGGGTCGAGGATTTCTTCATGTGGGCCGCGAATGGGAAGGTCAAATGATGATATGCACGAGAGACTGAACGAAAACGGAAAATCGGGGCAATAGGGGAGGGAAGGGGGGGTTGGATTCGAAATAAAACATTTCTCGTGCAAGCATTAGCTAATATTATGTCGATGCTACGTTAATGCATCATATAATGTAAAAACAATGTGGACAAGGAGACGGGAGATTCTTTTGTTTAGTCGAAGAGTCACGCAAGGAATGAAAGATTGATCATGCCACCTCCATCAACTATCATACGTAATCTTAATCGACTAAATCTTCAATCAAATGTTTGAGCAGAGATGAATCAGGTTTAATAATATTATGAACAATACATAGACACAAATGACTCCCAATTTGACAACCTTCTTCTCTTCCTGTTCCCATCGAGAACATCTTCATCGGCCACCTCACTGAATACAACGGCTGCGGGAATCATCGCATCATTATCTTCGGGGCAACCGAGACTGTTTTTTCGTAACTTTGAGTTAACGGTGAAAGACCAATCGTCTTCATCTGTGATATCGATGCTATTCTTCATTTCCTGCCATATCTGCTCCGCTGCTTCCGAAGATGATATTGAAGGAGAAATAGTTGAACAGCCATTCAAATCTTTTCGCATGAACGCCGGCTTGACATCATTCGTCTCTTGGAGGCGCGGGCGGTATAGATTTTCCAAGTTGAAGATGTCAGTAGAGGAGGATGCGGAGGATGCGACGATCATCCCGTCCATGACGACTTGAGGTTGTGGTGTAGATTGTTTCCTCCCCCTTGATTGTCGTATAGGATGGTACAGCTGAGCTAAGGTGAGAGAGCCACGAGAGAATGATGTGGGGGCTATGCCAATTTCTCCAATGGTGGAAAGCTCTGCCAATAGACGGAGGCGTTCAGTAGTTTCGGGACCAGTACATGGGCTGCTCGATGGGGGTTGCGATGATTTCGCAGTCTTCGCAATCATCTCATTTGATTCACATGATGCGCATTTTGCCTCTGCAGTATACGGAGTTGGTAAGACCGAAGCCATGGCGGTGATGCTTGCGGGTGAAACGCGCAAAAGTTGCTATGGAAAGCAATACTAGTAATGCACGGGCATATCGAATACTATTAATAATATCTACTGACAAGCCGAAAATGAAAAAAAGTGAGAATGGCTGATTTTGTCATTTTTTGAGAAGCGACAATTCTTGCGAACTCTCCTGTTCCGAAAAAGGAATGAGAGAAAACGAGAAAAGAAACATTTCTTTATCTAATGAGAGTAATCTTTATTAGGTTTGAGCTCGGATTGACAATATCGTTAAGAAAACATTTATGCTTTGGGCTCATTATTATGAGATATTTTTTGCGAAATAGGTACCATAGTAGATAGTCAGTGCGAACTTGTTTGATAAAAGTCCAAGTCAAGAATCTCCAGGAACATTTTGTTTTGATCTGGGTTCATTTTCTGCATTGAATTAAAACTCCTTTCTCTGAAAGCTAATACAAGTTGAAGCTCTTTCATGCATTCTCCGATTCGGTTGGGTTTTATCATAATATCTTCTACGACGTGGACCCAATCCGAGCTGAAACAAGTCGCGCCAGTTTTCAGATAGGAACTCCCAATACCCGTAGACTCTCGACCCTGGATCCGACCTTAATTATGAAACAAAATCTCTGAGATCATCTCTCCCACCATGTCTTCCGGCCCATTCTTCCGTCGCCTCTTGGTGGTAATAAAGCAGACAGCCTTTGAAGAATATTCTCAGGTTTGTCTGTCCCACTTTAAAAATTTTAGCTGGTTGAAGGAGACTGGGAACGGATGTTCACACCTCGAATAATCATCATCGTTCTCTCTAAACGTGTCGTTGTCTTTTACTCTATTTCACAGCTTAAATTGCGAGGGCAGGCGCCTAAAGCATTGCGATGGCAGCGTCTCGAATCGCGTTATCAATCTCACAAGGAATGCGTGGAAACCCTCCTCTCCATCCTTAAGGCCAACAACGTCGCTTTTTCTTGTGTAAACCGCGTAGAGTTGGATAGGCAACACCTGACCGACGTCGATCTTATGATTGCGATTGGAGGGGATGGAACTGTACTCAGCGCTGCGCATTTTTTGGATCATGGGACGATACCGTTGCTGGGGATTAATTCCGATCCGATCAGTGAAGAGGACAAGTGAGTTCGTGTTAACGGCCTTGTAGACATGTAGGGGGGGATTGTGCTCTATTGCCAATTACGGAGAAATCCACGTTTAGTTTTTCGTTTCAAGTTTATCAACTTATATTCTCCTATGCATAGACTTGTCAAGAAAAAGGATAAAGATGAACGAAGGTATGTAGATTGCATGCGGACGATGTTATTGCCTGCTGTTTAGCGTCAACTCAATATCTTGTATATTCAGATCCCATGGGGCGCTCTGTTCAATCACCGCACTGGATATGACGGAGAAAGTACCTCAGGTGCTCTTCGGCGGCGGCAAGCTCAGTACGCGTGCTAGGATCCAGTGCATTGTGAAATCTACATTCTCGGAAACGCATCTTGTGCCGGCTTTGAATGATTTACTTATCGCCAACCCAAGCCCCGCCGCGGTTAGTCGCTTCAGGATGGGTTGGTCGAAAGAAATTGCCGTCGATCCCCGTGGGGGTAGTATGAGTGAGCCTCTGCCAGTGAGTTCCTACGGAACAGTTACCAGATTTGGAGGGCGACCCTATGATGTGCAGAATTCCTTGAATGTGTGGTCATCGGGGATGTGGATTTGTACCGGGACTGGTGCATCAGCTGCAATGAAGGCTGCGGGGGGAAATCCGATGGACGAGCGTAGCTCTGATCTGCAATACTTGATCCGAGAGCATATGATTGAAAACAGCCCTAACAAAGAAGAAATCAGAAACCTCGATAATGGAATACTTGAAAAGAATCAGCATATTCATTTGAGATGGAACTCACAAAAGGGCCGTATATTCATAGATGGTTCGCACATGATTCATAATCTTGAATTGGGGGATGAAATATTGATCAATTCGAGAGCTCCTCCGTTGGCCCTGTATTCGAGATGGGATTGATTTTGGGGGCATGATATATGAGTCCACTCCAAAAAAGGCGAATCATCATTTATAAACATAATTATCTTTGTTACTTTTCAAAAGAAACTCTTTACCCGCTTGAGGTGCTGTGTTACACCGAGCATATGTTTTTCGCGGTCTGTCTTAGCGCTGGCTCGACGTCTGGCAGTTACCGAGGAAAGACGAAATGACTGTCGTTATCAAGTAATTGGAGTATTAAATATTGTGAAATTGATTCTGGCTAACGTACTTAGAAGAAAAACGGATGGCAGGATATCGGGATTTGTTTTACACCAATAACCTGCTTTCATGAAATTCAGATTCTTTCTCATTCGTTTCACCCATACTTCCAAATGTACTCGTTTCATTCATCCCCTCCATTGCTGAACCATCACCTACATCAGCATTCTTCTCTCTTCGTGCCTGCATGGATTTCTTTCCGCTATCGATTATCAAGTTTAAATCGGATGCAAAATCCTTGAACCCGAAGCCAGGGCCATCGTAGAATCTTATTTTGTATCCGTTCTCCCATTCTTCCGCGGGGAATACGCACCAATGAGCAGCCGAAAATAATAACATTTCCATGCAAATAAGGACATGTTGGATGTAACTTGCTGAGTAAACGCCAGTGTCAGATACTGCAGCGGAGTCGTCATCATCGTTGCTCATATTTTCAGAGTTCTCATTACTGGCATGAAAAATAATGTTTACCATTAAACTCTGCCAAAATGTCATGAAGACAACCCCTTTGATTGTCATGAACTTAGCAAAAGGTTGGCACCTAAATACAAAATACATTAGTCGGAGTTCTCTTCCGAGAATAGGTAGAAACGTTATATTCAACACTCACCAAGCAAGATCCTCTCTAACTGCGTGGTAGAACTGAAATAACCAGACGAGAATTGAAGAACAGAGGTCGGCGTTGATCCGAGTAAAACGAACAAAAACATTACCTGCTAGACCTTACCTTCAGTAGCCCCGAGAAGGCTAGAAACACGGAAATGTTTTCAATTAAGATCACAAAGAATTGCGGTGAGTAAAAGTATGCCCATTTCTTATCATCGCTACCGGAGCTACTCGCGTCGACCACCTCCAGAACGAAGCTAACAATGGCAGTGGCGGGCTTGAAGAAAACGAATTGCATCGCCAGGAATTGACACTCCAACAGGACCGCGTTCGCCATGGCCTCGTCGCTCTCCTCAGGTCGTGGGTGGAATAGGAAATATAGGCATTTGAACGGGGGCTTCAGGTGATCAACGTGATGCGCGAGCGAAGCTACGACTGTCCCCCTGTCCCCCCTGCCCATAACCGCAATCAAAAAGCTCAGGAACTGATATATGACATAACTCTCGTAGAAGTCCTTCAATATGCCTAAATATGGTTCAGCACTTGGGGGGAGGACTAAGCTCAGGAAGGAGGTGACCCCATATATGGGAGACTGGCAAAAGCAACAACAAAAACAACAACAACAACAAGAATACCAAAGATAGAACTGTTTAGGGCGATGTGCCCGCTGCATGTTCTTTTCATTCGACATCCTCTCGGTCTTACCATCCATAGGATTGCCATGATTTTTCTCTGAACGAATGGTTGATTCATCTTTCGTAGATGGGCTGTCATATGAAACATTGTCACTACACACGACAGGAGAGTGAATGTGCCCGCTATGTTGATAATTGTCAAATCCCTCTGCTTCTCCACCTGTTGGGTAATTTCAACGTTCGATGATTCAATTTGTCTAAATGAATGCAATTGGCACAACGCGACATGAGAGGGGGGGAGGAGGGGAAGGCAATACATCGCTTCTCATTTTTCACGACCACACGCTGAACGAGACTCCCGCGATGTCATCATAGAACTCACTCCCTGAGGTCATCAATCTGACGCTGTTCGGAGGCCACGCGCATCGACACGGCCTGAAGTTGAACGAATAACAGGGCCGAGACGGCGCTGAGCGCACCTATCGCCCCTACGTTGAGACAACGTCCCATACATGACAGATACGGCGGCGGGGATTCTTCGTTGATGAGGGGGGGCTGGGCGACCATGATATTTTCTTCTTGTGTTCTCTAGCCCCGCGCCTCGCGCCGCGCTTTCTTCCTCCCTTTTTTCTCCATACACTCTCTCTTTAGTGTCGACAGAGATGTAAAGACCCTCGGGTTCGTTTTTTCTCCCCTGGGAATGTATTGAACAAACGTCTTCCCTCATAACTTATCGGAGGGGCGGGGGAATTAGCGTGGAGATCTTCCACGTGGATTACAATTGTTGGCACTTCACATCATTCTTCAGCGTTGGGACGCCGACGGCCGACGGATTGAGAGAGAGACGACGGCATCCCGATCCAATACAAGCAGCCAAGTTCCACAAATAGAGAAATAAATGGAGGACTTTTCCGACATGAAATCGAGCGCCGATGCCGCCGTCGCTGCGATCGACTTCAGCTCGAATCCGATAATCCAGAGGCTCGACGCCCTCTCCATCCCCCACGCGACCTATTCCCACGTCCCGTGTATGACCGCCGAGGAGCTCGTCGCGAACGTCCCGCTCCCCGACGGCGATTCCGAGACCCATACGAAGAACCTACTATTCAAGGACAAGAAGCACGGCCTGATACTCGTATCCGCTTGTACCGACGCGGAGGTTGACACGAAGGAGTTGGCCAAATTGCTCAAGCTCGAGGGGAAGGCAAACCTACGACTTGCCGACGAGGCGACGCTGCTCGAGAAGCTGGGCTGCATGAAGGGGTGCGTCGGCCCGCTCTCGGTCGCGAATAATGTCGACAGGGACGTGAGGCTCGTGCTCGACGAGGGGCTACTCGCGAGGGACAGGGTGCATTCCCATCCCATGAGGAACGACGCGAGTACGGCGCTCGCTCCGTCGGACCTGATGAAATTCCTGAAGGAGGTCGACGTAGAACCCGTGCTGCTCGCCTTCCCGAAGAAGGGGGACGCTCCACCCCCGGTCCCCCCCGCCGCCAAGTCGCATTCGTCCAAGCCGACAATCCCACCCAAGTCCAAGGATGCGCCCAAGGCCGCGAACAAGGACAAGAAGCAGACGAAGAAGGGGGAGACGCAGCTCGCGCTCAAGTGGTCCAAGTCCGAGAACTTCGCCATGTGGTACACTGACGTCATCGTTCTCTCCGAGATGATATCCTACTACGACATATCCGGCTGCTACATTTTACGTCCGTGGAGTTACAAGATATGGGAACTCATCCAAGATTGGTTTAACGTGCAAATACGCAAGCTCGGCGTCGAGAATTCGTATTTCCCGATGTTCGTGTCGAGGGACCGTCTCGAGAAGGAAAAGGACCATGTCGAGGGATTCGCACCCGAAGTCGCGTGGGTGACCAAGAGCGGCAACGACGACCTCGCGGCTCCCATCGCCGTGAGGCCCACGTCCGAGACGATCATGTACCCGGCGTTCGCCGATTGGATACGCAGCCATCGCGACCTACCCCTCAAGCTTAACCAGTGGAGCAACGTCGTGCGATGGGAGTTCAAGGATCCGACCCCCTTCCTTCGCACGCGGGAGTTCCTCTGGCAGGAGGGACACACGGCCCACGCGAGCTTTGACGATGCGAACGTCATGGTCCGACAGGCCCTCGACCTGTACAGGAGGGTGTACGAGGAGCTACTGGCGGTGCCGGTGGTACCGGGGTACAAGACCGAGAAGGAGAAGTTCGCCGGGGGGCATTCCACGACGACCGTCGAGGCTTACATCCCCGTGAGCGGCCGTGCCATACAGGGCGCCACGAGTCACCACCTCGGCCAGAACTTCGCCAAGATGTTCGACATCAACTACCAGGACGCGAGCGGCGAGACGCAGCTCGCCTGGCAGACGTCGTGGGGGCTGACCACCCGTACCATCGGTGTCATGGTCATGGTCCACGGCGACGACACCGGCCTCGTGTTGCCCCCGCGCGTTGCGCCCCTGCAGGTGGTCATCGTCCCCATCGTTAGCAAGCACTGTCCCCTCTCCACCCTGTCGTCGTACTGCGATGAGATTCTGAAATCCCTCGAGGATCGCGACGTGCGATGCAAGCTCGACGATCGGGACATATACAATCCCGGTTGGAAGTACGCGCACTGGGAGCAGAAGGGCGTGCCGATACGCATCGAGGTCGGCCCGCGCGACCTCGAGAATCGCCAGGTGCGCATGGTCGTGCGTTTCGGGGGAGAGAAGATCGACGTGAACTTCGACGACCTCGCCCCGTCCATGATCGCCAAGTTGGACGAAGTGCAATCGAACATGCTATTGCGTGCCAGGGAATTCCGCGACGATCACCTAGTGAAGGTCACGGAGTGGAAGGACTTCGTTCCGAATCTCGAATTGCACAACCTCGTCCTGACGCCGTGGTGCGGCGGCACACACACCGATTGGGAGGAGTGGGTGAAGGAGAAGAGCCGGGAGGAGAGCCTGACGAGTCGGGGCGAGGAAGGGGAGGCCGCAACGGCAGCGACGAGCGTCGCGGCGAAGACTCTATGCATCCCGTTCGAACAGCCGGTGCTCGAGGAGGGTACGATGTGCATCGCGAGCGGCTTGCCGGCCACGTGCTGGATTCTTTGGGGACGGTCATACTAAAAAAAATAAATTATTGATAATCCCTCGTGGACGGGAGAGGCATTGAATGTATCATTTATTGATAATCGCTCGTGGACGGGAGAGGCATTGGATGTATCAAGTTTTAAGAGACCGTGTTTTGCAAATGCTCATTTTCACTGCCTTCAGATCTACTTCCCTGACGATTTACAGGAAAAGTGTACAAATGACTGAAGAACAATATACCAACAACTGCGTGATAAACCACTTGTGGTAGTTATCATACAGTTCGAGCAATAGATGAGGATGAAACAATTGGTAGAATTGATAAGGTAACACAATATAATGCTGGGTCTCCTCATAGAACCCATCTCTCAAGCTGCAAAGCTGAAATCCGTTTGGCCGTACATGTTTGGATATTCAGTAAATTATCATCCACTGGAAGGTATTGCACAATCGTCTAAAACATAAAATATATAATAATGAAATCTTAGACCTGGATGTGATTATCTCGTAACTGGCATTTCAGGGGCAGTGAAGGGTCAAGGATGAGTGGATTATTGATTGATGCTGGCCTCTCTCAATCTGAATGTTTAATCCTAATAGCTTCGCTCAACAATGTTAATCGATGGTATTAAAGTAAGACAGTCTTCTCCAGTCTCTGTTAAAAGAAGGACAGCATACGCTGAACAATATCATTGTTCGGGATGCCTAGCTCCAACAACATGGGAGCTTCACTCAAATCCTCATTGACAGTAAGCTGGCAATGGATGGTATCAAAGTAGGCATCCAAACCTTCTGTGGACAAGGTTGGAATGCGTCTCAGCATATCGTAAATATTGGCCTGCAAGCTCTGTACAAGGACAAGACCTAAACGATCTGGAATGTTAAATTTGACCAAGAAGCAATATGTACTCAGAGACTTTTTGTGGGCACCCTGATTCCACCAGCCCCGCATCGCCTCACAGGACACAAAATCTTCGATCTCGTCGCAGAACTCCACATTCGTTAGACTTGGGCAGTTTTTGAATGCTGTGTCATCGATCTTTTTGACAGCGTTGGGTATCATGATGCGTTGTAGCGATCTGCATTCGTAAAATGCCCTCTCCCCAATCTCCTCCAGCCCATCGCCAAGAGTAACAGTCGTCAAATTAAAGCAACGATAGAATGCATCATCCTCAATCGTCTTGACGGCGGGGGGTATCACGATGAATTCTAGCGATTCGCAATCGCCAAATGCCCCTCCCCCTCCTCCAGCCTCTCGCTGAGAGAAAGTATTGTCAACCCCGAACAACCCCTGAATGCCTCCTTCTCAATAGTCTTGACGGCGTTGGGAATGACGATGCGTTGAAGCGAAGTGCAGTATCCGAATGCAGACTCCCCGATCTCCTCCAGCTCATCGCCAAGAGTCACAGTCGTCAACCCAGTGCAATTGTAGAATGCCATCCACTTAATCGTCTTTACAGCACTGGGTATGACGATACGTTCTAGCGATATGCGATTGACAAATGCATACTCCCCTATCTCCTCCATTCATCGTTGAGAATCACAATCACCAAATGCAAGCGATTTCTGAATGCACTATCATCAATCGCCTTGACGGACGGATGGATTCTGACACGAATCACATCCTCGGGAATATCATCCCTCTCCTGTCCCATAAACGAAGTAATCTCGTTCGATGTCCCCGTCGTCGACGTACGGTGCTTGAATGGTCAATTCCCGGCGTTTCCGGAGAAAGCGTCTGTCCGCCACCCCCCCCCCCCCCTCGCTTCCCTAAATAATGGGGAAATATGAAGAGATGTCTCCAAGACGACGACCATGACACCATGACCTCCTCCTCGCCCCCTCGAATCATCGCCGTTGCCGCCACGATGACATCCTCGACATCATCATTCGCGTCCCTATTATTGCTCATCGTAATCCACATCGCCTTACCCCTCGCTTCGCATAGCATAACGATCCCGATGGGCAATCGAAATGACAACGTCGATCCGACGACCGACGGCGCGCTGTACGTCCGCTCGTCGACGTCGTCGTACGCGTCAGACTCCGTAGCTGGGGATTACGTCGTATCGTACGACTTCCGTCCCATATTCCCCCCCTACGATCGACATCGATATCATGAGGGATATGATGCGACGATGTCGATGATTGAGGAGGAGGGGGGGATGGGGGATGTGGAGGGTGCCGCCGTGGCATCGCAGCCGACTGCGACGACGACGAATACGAACGCATCGTCTCACGTCGACGGTGTGAACGTGCGCCAATCATCCCGGGGGGAGAACGATGACGACGCCGACTACAACGATGTGTCGGGACCTATCGATGCACCGCTCGTTACCGTCGACGACGATGACGATAACGGACGGGGGGGGAAACGGATCGAAGGAACGACGTCCGTGACGAGTACAAGCGATCGCGTCAACAAAAACGAGAACGAGAACGAGAACGAACGACGGGAAACATACGTATCGGGGACTCGGCCATCGCACGACGTACACAGCGATGTCACGACGGACGGCGCGATACGCGACGACGACGCGACGACGAATACGAGCGTGGTGGATCTCGGTTCGATGGGCATGAAGGGGGTAGGGGAGGGGGGTGGGGGGGATGATACTCGCACGGAGAACGATGATGGAAACGACGTTCGTCGCGACGACGACGAAATCGCAGGAATGGTGGATACGACGGTCGTCGCGGATGATGCATTCGACGGGGGGGTTAACGACGATGGGGTCACGTCGTCTTCGTCCTACCACGACGAACTATCCCATTCCCACGCTACGTCGTACGCAAATGGATCGAGTGGGTCGGTGGGTACGAATGCGATATCGGATGGCGACGACGCGGGTGGGGCGAGGACGTCGGACGCCGTCGTTGCGTCCGCGATCGAGACAGTTGGCGACCTGGGGGGTGGGACATATCGCGAAGTCGATTACGCGTACGACCACGACGACGTCGACACGACGGCAACGGTGGTGTACGACGACGAGGACGGTTCATACGCGGATGTGATGACTCATCGGCGGAATCGACACGGGGTCGTGAATGCCGTGGACGACGATTTCGTGGGATCTGCGGAGACGGGGACGGTTGGGGGGGAGGTGGAGGAGGAGGAGGAAGATGAGTCGTCGATTGAAAGCGACGATGACACGGGATACGAGAAGGATGCAACGATCCTGGACACGTCGATCGGTGGGGTGGAGGATACAAAACGTACCGAACGAGACGGCGCGACGATACGAATCGTTGATGCCGATGATGGCGACGCGGACTACGCGATGTCGTCGAGAACTAACAACGATGTCGACGTCCGTCGACATGACGATGATTCGGATCCCTCCCCGCGCGTGGATACGCCGTCATCGTCGTCCGCGACCGGGGCTGGCGCCACCGCCATGAACAACAATAACAACAGGGACGCCAACCGACAATTCGTGGATGGCCTAGACGAGATCGACAAGTTATTCGAATCGGTCGAGGTGCCAGACGAGCTAGACGTGGGAGCCGATGGTTCGTCGATGCAGGACGTGCTCGTCGGACAGGGTATCAAGATCGCGTGGAAGCACGCTAGGAATATCGGCAGGGGCATCAAGCGAAAGTTCGACGGCATCAAGAGCGCGCTCGACGATGGCGTCGGGAGAATGCTCCCAAGCCCGTCGAACGGTCTATTATCATCGGGAAATGCGGACGGAGCGGAGGACGAGGGGGGTAATATCTCGTTGGATTCGTTGTTGTCGGTGTTGACTGGCACGAGTCGGTCGATGGATGACGATCAGGACTTCGCCACGCTCTCGAGCGAGGAGGGGGCGGGGGATGGATCTTTTGGGGGAGAAGAAAATCAAGGAAATGTAGGATCAGAGAGGAAGAATGAAGGGGGGGGAGGAGGAGGTATGGATGGATTGGGGGGGGGGTCTAACAAGTTATTGAAGTCATTCCCATTGATCAAATCGCATGGGGTTACGCGAATATGGAAATTCGCCAAGAGAAAACTCGAACAGGCGAGACACTTGTTGGATGATTTCTTAGGGATATTTGAAGGCGCGGATGACGACGATGGTTACGATTTTGGATTGATGGGAACAATTGTGGGAGATGACAATATTCGATTGGGAGGAAATTTGGCGACTGGGGCGAGGTACGAAACCTCGAGTGGCGGCGGTGGCGAAGGTCCAAACGGTAGGATCGGTTCCGAGGTGGACGAAACCTTCTTAAAGTCACGGTATGAGGCCATGATGAAAGCAGCAACCAACGACGAGTAGTTGTCCGTGTCACCACTATGAAATGATTCACATGGTTATTTGTAAAACGAATTGAGTGTAATGAGCGTTCTTGCTGTATAAGTCATTACTGATTTGCTATGACCAGATCACGCAACTATCTTCTGTCAAGTTGAACGAGAGGCGAACACGTCTTCATCGTCAGAGTAATTTCTATGTACACAACACCACAACGGGACGAATTTGAGTTTTATTTTCTGTCGCACGGAAGTACAAAAAGATGTGGAACGTTTAGGTGATATCGATGTCTATAGGAGAAGTGGGGGTAGTTTTGGTTTTTGTAGATCGCGTTTCGCTGGGAAGAAAGCAAGGTGTTATTCGATCTCAGTAAATTCAATTGCACGAATACCATCTGTCCGTCCCACAACGAGAAATCTAGAAGTACAATTACCACACCTACCTTGAAGCATCATGCATAGGGCGGGGAGGAATTTAAAACGATCAACAATTGGTCGCGCTTGATGTCTTTGGATGAGAATTTCGTATGATTGACTCCTTTGACAAAGGCTACCTTGCTATTAAATCCTGGACATCCGCGGCCTTTTTCGTAGCACCCCACTGCACATACTTATCAATTGCCGATTGAAGCTGCTCAATTCCCTTCGCAATATTGTTATTCTCGATGAGGAATATTCCGTACAACTCACAGGCTAGCGCCTCTTCGTGATAGAACCGATGTTCATGGGCAGATACAATCGCAGATTGAAACGAAAACTCCGCTGAACTGTTTTCGTTTTCAAGATATTGGAGTTGCGCATTGAGCAAATGTAGCTTGTTTCTGAAGTTCCATTCACTGCACTGAATCAATTGCGATATTGTTTGAACAGATTCTGCGCCAATCTCTCGCCATTTTCTTTCATTTGTAGACCTTGCCAAACACAAAGCAGCTTTAATAGCAAAATATTGGTAAGATTTCCTAGAAGCTATAGAGACACGCAACCCATTTCCACTTACAAATACCCTCAAAGAATACACGAAATACATCCAAGCCCCGCCGTACTCCCATGTTTGATCGCATGTGCATTCGATACTTCTCACTCAAGTCCATCACACTGCAATAATTTCGAAAATAACAAGCGAGATACATCTGTCCGATAATGACTTGTTGCATCAAAAAAGCATTGTTGGTTTTCTCAGCAATATGGAAAAGCTCCTCGCTATGCTTCATTTCCACTCCGGCGTCGATAGTGTACCCCATCAGTGCAGTAAATATGTCGGATAGACACATTAAATTATGTAGAACAGCCTCTCGCCTGTACTTAACCTAAATTTGATGCGGTTAAACCAATGCGAGTACGTGAGCTCTCATTGATGAAAACGGAATCATATTATGGAGGTCGACTTACATTTTGGCGCAAAAAATATATCATTTTCTTCTGTGCACCAACAAGGTCAGGAACGCAATAGATGTAGGCAAGGCAATATAGTAAGCTCGACAGCATGGCCTTGTCAACATCGCCGACTATTTGTGCTGAGTTGTAGCCTTTGAGTGAGCGTTCTGTTAAAGCTTGAGAAGGCTCAACAAAAGCGGTGATGCTGCAAATACAATTAGACAAATTAGCCCGCAGTTTATTCTCATTAGGATGCCCGTTGATGAGAGACTCGGCGATTCTTGTGAATCGAGTCGCCAATTCGATGTCTTCTCCATAATGAAATATGGCTTGGTATTGCAGGTCCGTGAAAGAAATGAGGAAATACTTCAATGACGCGAAAAACGTGGACGAGTCTCAACATGTCAGAACGTACCGTACGACGCATAGGCTATGCTTAATATGGTATCATCACAGAACCCAAACTGAAGTGTTAACTTCATCATCCGACAACAGTACAGAGCCATAAGCATTGGTGACGAATAAAAGCTTATGGAGAGTAATATACTCTATCCTCGATCGACAATAAATAGCAATTGAGAGGTGAAACGATAAAAAAAGACCTCTATCAATCCTTCAGAACGTACCATGAAATTCATAGTAGTCAATTTTCTCCTGTCTGTTATCGGTGGGAGGTTAAGAAAAGTATCTACTGAAGTGTCCTTCAGCAATAACTGAGTTGCGTTGATCTCACTCTTGAGATGTGATAAAGTGATGTCGCCTGGAAACTGCTCCCCAAAATTCGAGAGAACTCCAAAAACTTCTTCGATCGATTCAACAAACTGTCCTTGCGATGCTAAAAACTTCGTTCGCAACGCCCGGGAGTTAAGAGTGTCATCAAATGATTTAGCATTTGATAAAATGGAGTCTAGCCTTGCCGAAACGGTCTCGACTTTTCCATCCATGAAACTAACAACAGCTGACATTTCATAGAGCTCAAGACAAAGCGAGTACTGTTCACACCAGGGGTTGGAATGTAGCAAAGAAATTCCAGCCTCAAAGTAAGCTCGAGCTTGTTCATAGCTAGATGCAGCAATTGAATGCTTGCCAGCATCAAGATTGAGCTGGGCGAATAATGCGCGTTCCGCGGTATCCAGCATGCCATCCGTGTCTTTGCACATGTTTATTTGGTCCACTGCAAGGATACAAACATCGACATTATTTGCAAGATCAGGATTTGGAACCTCTACGAGACTTTTCCCAATCTTCTTGCGAAGCAGTTGTCTCTCGTCTTCTGGAATAAGATTGAGAGTTGATTCCTGTAGCATATCATGTGTAAAAGCAAATATAGGTCCAGCTCTTTCCACCATTCCTTCCTGTGCAGCTGACTCGAGAGCCTCGAGCATATCAGGCACAAACTGGCCCGAGTCTAGAAGCTTGATCGTAGCAACATGAATTTGACCTATGCATGAGAGAACTTTGAGGGTTTCAATAACATCGTGAGAAAGATGCCGCAGCCTATTTGTCAACAGCTCAACCACGCCCTCAGAAATCATTTGCAAGTCTATGGATATTTCGTCCCAGATCCATCGGCGATCCTTGACAGAATATGACATCATGTTATTCTGAATGATGAATTTGAGAAACTCGGCCATGTACATAGGACATCCTCTAGTTTTCTGTGTGACTATCCGAGCGAGGCCTCGTGTGTAGCGCGGTGGTAGGCAAAACATGTCGGACAGCATTGCCTTAATTGCTGGCTCGGGTAAAGCGTCGATGTAGATTGTGCTAAAGTTGATATTTCTGCTGATCTGATCCTCTGACCTCCATTGGTCAATCAACATTTCTTCATCGCATTCGTTACTGCGGAAGCTACCCAGCACTAACAGGCCTCTGTTGAATGAATCTTCTTCCGATGAAAAAGTTGAACTGTATCCGTCAAATTGGATCATGTCTCGGATGACCTCCACGTATATGGAGTTCGACCATTGAAGGTCATCTAAAATAAGGGACACAGGATAACCCCCGCTGCATATGGCCTTTAAAATAAGCTGAAACAAATACCTCAGCCGATTACTACCAGTACCTACACCTCCTGGAGATAAAAGACTTTCTATGGATTGACCAGTCCGTATCTTCCTATCGTGAATGTAACCAAATGACATAGGAAAAAGCTTGCGGAAGCTCGGCAGGAGCTCGCAGAGCTGTTCGAAAGTTTCTCTGTCAATAGATGATATGATGCACCTGGACATGCGATCAAATGCGTACTGGATTTCTGGCTCCCTTTGGCTAGTCCCGTGGGTAACAAATTTTGCGAGGAATGTGTCGACTGATTGAACTAACATCAATAGTGGTGCTGCTTGGCGATCTAATTTGCACGTAAGCACAAACCAATCATTTGCATTTAAAAATGATGTGATCTGCTTCAACAGTGCCGACTTTCCGCTACCACTAACCCCAGAAAGAAGAATCACTTCGCACATAAAATTATCTTGGACAGGTTTCCCATTCGCGCAGATTCCTGGAGGGGGAGGGGCGTGCAAATAAATTCGCGCTGCTTTATCCATCAAAACATCCATCACGTCTTCTCTGCCATATATATATCTCTCCGTGCTTCCAAACAAGGCCGTTAGTCTCAATGCCGTTCTTGGGTCAGTGATGTCACGTAAAAACAGGTGAGGGTGAGTTTTCATCTGTCTGAGGTCAAGTTGCACTTCGCTAAGAGACAGAAGAGCCGTCTTTGAGACGTATCGAATGTCTTTCTCGGCTTGCAGAAGATCGGAAACTAAATTGCAGATAGACCGGGGCAGTCCTTGCAGCTCGAGATAGGCCTTCGCCTTCGTGAATTTTTCAGGTAGTCTTGTACCCGCGATTGATGAGGGGCATGGAGAGGATATTCGCTTCTTTCGACAAGTCTCGCTTTCACTGTCCAAGTCTAAATTCTCGAACAAAAAATTGCTTAACAAACTCCCCTCTTCATCATCGTCACAGATCCTGTTACCATCAGGAATAAACTCTGAGTTATTCATGACCAAATGAAAAGATGCTCCTCCTGAGAAAATCTCAAAAAATATTTTTCCCAAAGCGAAGCAGACTTCTTGCTGCGCCAGCGGCGGGGGGTCACTGAAGTTGGATTGTCCGAGCTTGATGTACACTAATGTAGCATCAATGTTATTAACCAGAATGGCATTAGAAACATGTACGTTTTCTGGAATGATATCCTCGATTTTGACAGGCGGCAGCGAGGAAGGCTGATCGTTATCGGCCTTCGTTTTATGCAGCGAAGACGATGGATCAGTTGTGGATTCGTTCCTGTAAGAGATGGGTGAGATTGTATTTTCCAAGACCATGCAAAGATAGTTGGTCAATTGCAGCGCCACCACGACTGCGCTCGCGGTGTAGTCTTCGACAGAAAGGGAGCAACTGGCCCTTTGGATCCAGTCCGGGAGGGGGATGCCCCCTTCTGAAGCCTCACTCGCCATTCAAGAATTATTTCATCTCTGTCTGCGGCGACCACACGCTCTCGGCGGGGGAGAAAAGAACACTACGTCAGCCTCTTTGGATATGGCAGTGCCTCGAATTTAACTAAAAAAATATTTGGGGGATGGGGGCGACGAGACGGTCGCAGAGACATCAAACCGTGGACAGCAAGCTGGGTGTCTCTTTTTCTTTTTTTTCTGGTACAACCCCAATTGTGCGTCAGGGCAAAAATTACACTTTTTTTGTCGCGACGACCGCAGTTAGTGAATTAATTGTTAAATCCTTCATAACTCAATCTAATACCGTCAATGAGTGTCCAGTCGTTTAAAGCAGCCCCTTCCGATTATTTCGATATAGGACACCCCTATCTTCCGACGAAGTCTTCCTGCCCAACTTGGTGTTTAAAGTACGATGTGCCCTCGAAAAAGTGCAAAAATAATCACACACACGCGTGTTACATCAGCAATTACTCGTCAATCTACCAACTAAATGATTGCTCCCATTGACGAAATATCGTCCTAAGCATGTCAGGAAGGGGCCGACTTGTGGACGTGCTCATCACGCATACTGTGGCCTTCTTATTGAGGTGTCCAGGCTCGTTGGTGCCTGAGGTGATGCGGGCGTGTAAATACACGTTGGAAGACAGTGCAGACCGATTGATGCAGATGGCAATCTGCCGCTCATTGCCAAGGCCACCAGTGGCAAAGAAAAGCCCCCCCTCCCAATATAATTGATGCGTTGACAGTTGGGACGACAACAGTGTCACCGCTGACCAATCAAACTTATGTGGTCCAAGGACAATCAACGCCGACGACGACTCCGACGACGATGCTGAGGACGCTGACAATGCCCGGCGGTATGCAGGCAACGCGGCCAAAGCCAAAGCAGACGCTGATAAGGAAGTCGGCGGGGGGGATGCAGAAGTTTCGGATTAATAAGCTAGTGTCGTCGGACCTCGCAAAGCGTGCATTCAAAAGGGCAACGAGGTGGTATGCACAAGAGAAGGATAAGCCCGGTGGATTGTCGTCACGTCAGATTGAAGCGAAGGTGAAGAGAGAATACGACGGCATCGGGCCACATGCTGCAACAATTCGGCGCTATGTTAACGCAAGAAGGCGGCAAAGAAGGCGGAGAAAGTTGCGATGTGGAGGGAGATACGTGCAGCGAGCACGGAACCTCCAATGGCTGATGTGTGGACGGCTAAGGACGAGGAGGAAT
>JALLBA010000060.1:0-32235 GCA_036939675.1 Cyclostephanos invisitatus | reverse complement strand
CCCGAAATGGAAAGGAGTGAAGGTAAACGGGTAAAATGGGAAACGAATAACTCACGTCGGAATCATTGTCGCCGCAATATTCCCCCGTGCACGCCGCCGCGGCATTCGCGCCGTCGTCGACGTCGAGCCAATCTCCGAGAACGACGCGGCGTTGTCCCCCTCCCACGTCGTGCGATTGACGAAAGTCGAAGGACGAGCCGACGCCATCGTCGTATATCATCGCCTCGAGTCGCAATATGTACGATCGCAATCGTCGTCCCTCGTCGTCGTCGTCGTCGTCGTCGTAGTCAGCGGAGGAGGAGTTGGAGGACGAGGAGGAAAAGGAGGGATGGGTATGATCGTCGCGGTCGTCGACCATCGTGACAACGGCATCGTCGTCCACGTCGATGTCGTCGTCGTCGTCGTCGTCGTCGTCATCGACGTCCCCCCTCTCGTCGTCCATTGACGACGACACCGACGCCGCCAACGGTCGAGACGCAGACGACGAGTCGCCGCGACCGCCGAAATGCACGTGGCCGACGCGATATTGGGCGGACCAGGCGGATACGACGATCGGCTGATCGGGGCCGACGACGAGGAGGAGTAGGGATGGGAGGATCGCGGTGGGGGAGCGCATCGATCTTGCCTTCATCGTGGGTTTGGTGTTACTCCTACTTGACAGATTACTTTGTCTCAATCTTTTATCATGGTAATCTGTAATCTCATGGGTGCAGCTGCATCTGGGTTGCCGTGGTGTGCCGCTGTGTTGACACCAACCTGGCGCACTGGCCCGCGCGTGTGTGCAGCCGCGAGCGCTTCCCTGCCATTTTTCAATTGCCACCTTGCTTGACACCTGACTCGCGCCGGCCTTTCCCCCCTTCTCTTCGAGTGGTGTCTCAGAGGCAATTTTGCCACGTCATCTGACGTCGGTCTTCTTCTCCCGCCATTTTCGAAGATAGAGAGAAAAAGAACTTTCGGCCGCTACCACCATAAGAGATGCCGACCAAGCGACGGCGGTTGAATGCATGCCACACAGATAGTAAGGAGTTCAATCGAAGTGATTGGGGGAGTACGATAGGAAGAGGGAGGGTGGGGGAGAAATGAAAAAAAAAACGGGTCCGAAAATTAAACAAGAGTTATAAGTTAGTTACCATCATGAACGTGCATCGCGGCATCATTCGCGGTGGTGGATCCGAACCGAATCGGCGCCACGACGGCGGCGGGGGTCGACGACGCCCGCGGAGACGATCGATGCGTCGTTTCTTCCGCGCAATCGAGATGATCGACGTCGTCGTCGTCGTCGTCCTAATCATCCCGATCATCATCGCGCGCTGCTGTTGCGATGCCCTTTTATCACCCTCCATCCTCCGTCGTCATGGTCATCAATATCGACATTACCACGGGTGGACGATGCTGAGAACGATGACACGGGACGACGATCGATCGTCATTGCCGAATGGTAATACTGACGACGACTATGACGATGGTCGCGGAGGCAAGATGACGAGACGACGTCCCCCACCAAGTACTCCGATGGCGATGGGAACGGTCTCGACCTCTCCGTCCCCCCCCACCGCCAACGCCGCGATGATGTACGCATCGGCCAATCCGCCGAGGATGACCGCTACTAGGAGGCGCACGGGCCCCACGTCCGCCGCATTGCTGCCACCGTCATCGTCGGCATCATCATCATATTCGTCGATGTCGTCGTCGATTTCTCCTTCCGTACCATACCCAACGCAAACGACAGCCGAGGCGTCGTCATCATCATCATCGACATCGTCGTCGTCGTCATCATCATCCTCATCGAGAGCGGCATCGGTTGCGTGGAAGGATCGTCTCGTGGACGTATCGAACCTGGCGTCGATACTGTGCGTCCTCGATTGCACGTTACTGCCATTGGTCTCGTTGGCGATGCCCGCGCTCACCCTGGTCGCGTCCTTCCTCTCCGGTCACGTGGTGGGAGGGGGAGGAGGAGGAGGAGGAGCGGTAGGCATGGGAGGGGGGATCAATCACAACGACCCGATCCAACTCCTATCGACGGCGATGTCGTATCTCGACGCGCGCCTCCCGGCGCTATCCCACAATATCGCATCGTACTTCGTATTGCCCGTGGGGATATTGACGTCCGCGATCAATTACTTGTACGGACATGGTAGATTGCGGTACGCAATAATGTCGTTATTCGGGTTGACGTTGATATATCTGACCAATACGACCCACGGCACCGGCATATCGAACGTCGACGATTGGTTGCGTTCCTTGGACATACTCGCGTCGTCGTCGTCGTCGTCCTCCCATCAACATCATCATCACGTACACGACGCGTGCGGCGCGGTGATCGGGGCCGCCACGGGCATGCTGTCGCACACGTGTCCGGATGGATGGGCACACCGATTGACGAATACTTTCGGGTGCGCGTTGTTGCTCGGGAGCAATCGCCTCGGTCGGGAATACTCGTCGAAGTGCGCGGCGAGCGCGCTGGCCGAGTCGTGGGGGGGCGGCGGGAGGGGGGGCGACGGCGGCGGCGGTCCCGCGTGTCTCGATCCGAATTGCAACAACTGCGATGTGCCCACTACGTCGTACGGCACTAATATCGGAGCAGGAGAAAGCTTCTTTCGATGGGATAGGAATCGGCCAGGCGATGGAAATGCCGAGGTCTTGGATTGATGGTGAACGAACTTCGTGCATGTGTACCTTTTCGTCTATCTTTGTACCCGGAGGGGGGGGGGGGGGGGGGGGGGGGGGGGGGGGGACGTATTGGTGTTGCGCGTTATGAGTATATGCGCCAGGGAGGAGTCGCGTGTCTCGCTCTAAAGAGGCGATGGCAGATGAGCGATAACTCTGTGATTTTGTAACAGTAGTTGTCACGCAGTACACTTTGAAAAACACAGCTAATTTTAATCATCTTGAATTCTTCTGGTTCACGACACGATCGATCAGAATTTGAGCAGGAGGCAAACACTAGGAACCGATTTTCTCAACATGGGCGGCATCTTTCTTCCTTCATAAAAAGAGAGATTTTTTAGTCCTTAAACTTCATCAAAATGCACGAAACGAGTGCCATGCAGATGAGATTGGGGAGTAATCCGTAATCTCGTGCGTCGATGAAGGACATACACGCATCTAGCAAGGCAAATAGAGCGAAGAATATCCCCATCACGACCATCAGCATCACCATGAAAATAGTCGTCCTCGCTCCCAATGTGGTATCCATGAAAAAATACGGATACACCGGGCCGTGCCTCGGCGACCACCTATCGGCCATGAACCAGAGGAACGCTATGTAGAGTAGACCGAAGAGAATCGCGAAGACGATGTGGCTCAACATCACGGGCAGTCCCCCCAGGAGCATGATCTCGAGCAGTACCATAGCGGAGTTGGCGTTGTGCTGCAACAGATTGATCCACCCCCTGAATCCCACGGTGCCGGACGACCCGTGCGCCCTGTAGGCCTTGGGCCACAACGCATGAGTCACGACGAAGGACGTGAGGAAGGCGGAGGGCGCCGCGATCTCAAAGGATATCAGGGCGGATCGGAGCAACCACGGATAGTCGCGCAATACGTCCTCCCTCCCGCATGCTACCAACAGCGGTATCGTCCCGCTTAACAGGAAGGATATGCCAAGGAGATTCCATGCCCACGACGTGTAAAAGCCCTGCGTCCTCCATCCCATCATCTCCACAATCCCCCCCGGTAGCTTCGAACCTGGCAGACGAACCACCTTGAACTGGCTTCCCCTGCGAATCTTGACGAATGTTACCACCGCGCAGATCGATGCGAATGTCAGCCTCGCGACGGCCAACGACGCGATGATCGGATGTCCCGATCCCACGTCGAAGACGGACGTCGTGAACGTGCGTACCGTCGCACGTTCGTCGATGTTTTCGAGCGGGGGGAGGCACCACAGGCACACGAACGCTGTCAACGCGAAGACCGACACCGCGTGCATCGGCGGCGGCGCGTGTCTGCACGATACGAGTCCATCCGGCGTCGACGTGGTCAATCCGAGTCCGTACATGACGATATCCTCCGATCGCTTCAAGAAGGATGGGTTCATCATCGCCATCATCCCCGTATACGAGTTATACGACGACGGACGACATACGGTAATCTCGCGTACGTAAAAATCGTAAAAGTGCTCCACCGCCCTCTCCCGCGATAATGCATCGTTGATCCCCCTGAGATCCGCGAAGTGATTGACCATGGCCACGCACTTGTTCCGTAATACATTCTCCCGCACGCGCAATGGACTATTCGGATCGGGATATACATCCCGCTTCGTCGCGTCGGCGCGATTCCTCTCGATCAATCCCGATGTCGATATCATTCCGTGTAACGTCTCGAAGTGTATCTCGGCATCCGTCACGAGTTCTTTCGATTCAAGTACGTCCTTGACGAAATTCTCAACCTTGTTCAACGGCATCGCCGGTCCGAGGAGCATGTCCCTTAACCACCCAGCGAGATTCGTTGCCCCATCCTCGCGATACGCGTCCGGTCGTATTTTCACGCGTATAATCTCCCTCGCCAAATTCAATAACGCCTCGTCCTCCTCCTCGCGTTGCCGTCGTCGTCGCGATGCGGCATCGTCGTCGCATTTGGCGGCGTTGTCGTCGTCGTCCGGGGATCGGATCATGCGCCGTAGGCCGCTCGTCGACGTCATGACTCACGTGGGAGGATGCTTTATTACTTTTAGAGAATTGAGAGAGGGGGGGAGAGTGATGATGGCCGAAAGCTTTTATCTGCGCTCCATCACGATATCGCCGGTCCTCATCGTCGTCCGTCCTGTGAATTCTTTCATCTTTTTCTTTTTTCGCTTTGCTCGCCCTTCCTTGGGCGGGAGGCGGGAAGGGGTTGGTCTGTCCTTGACCCGTTGAGTTTAGTATGTACGTGGAACCCATCTCGCGTCATCGCCTGTTCACCGCTTCACCTCGTCGTCACAATCGTTTTATCACAGGCCGACACCTAATATCGTACCACGACGGAGATAAGAATAACGCCATGTCCCTACGGCCGATCATCATAAGCGGCCTCCTCGCCGCCGCGACGGCGTTCTCGCCAACGACGACCGTCGGTACCAACGTCGCATCGTACGCCAGATCGTCCCGTCAATCGTCGTCGTCGTCGTCGGTCCTGTCCATGGTCGCGGTAGATACCTCCGAGATCAAGAACGGACTGACCATCGAGATCGACGGCGATCCGTACAAGATCATGAGCTTCAGCATCATGAAGCAGGCGCGCGGTGCCGCCAAGACCACCATCAAGATGAAGAACTTGAAGAGGGGGAATACCATCGAGAATACCTACAGGAGCGGGGAGAAGTTCGAGACCGCCGAGATCATCAGGAAGCCGAGTCAGTACACCTACGAGGACGAGGTGAGATATTAAGGAACGGGGAGAAAAGTGTGGGTCGATGAGGCGTGTGTTTATGTCGACCTGTTTTTTTGCCCGTTTGGGTACGGGGCGGCACGCCCTCCGCCGTTTTTCGGATGGATCACCCTGGAACGTTTCCTCCTCTGCGTGACGTTATTACTTCGGGATCCAGATCGGGATCCAGAAAGAGTCGTAAAACGAAACACGCCCCGCACGACCTTTTCGACAATCGTTTCCGTCGACGAATGCGATTAGTCGAATCCGCGCATGGTTTTCGTCATTTTCTTTCGTGCACCTTATAGCCCAAAGGAGAACCGAATCGTCCGAAAAAAGAAAAGAAAAATGATCTGATGCAAATTTCCACTCTCGTTTCCGACGTACACATGACATGTTTCGCATTTTACCTACGCAGGCTGGGAATTACATGTTCATGGATATCGAATCCTTCGAGGAGGTCATGGTCGAACAGAAGATGATCGAGGAACAGAAGAAGTGGATATCCGAGGGCATGACGTGTGATCTCATCTTCTTCAAGGGGGACGTCATCGAGGTACGAGCGCCGTCGCCTTACGTATTCGAGGTCGTGGAAACGGAACCGAACGTCAAGGGTAATACCTCCCAGGGATATACCAAGCCGGCGGTCTTGAGTTGCGGCGCGACCATCAGCGTTCCGGGTTTCGTCGAACAGGGACAGATGGTGAAGGTGGATACGGAAAAGGGAGAGTATATCGAACGCGTTTAAATCCGGGAGTTATTACTCGTTGGGTGGGTAAAGTCGATGGACCGTTGGATTGAGTGCGTATTACTCCGAAGTTGCGGGCAGATTAGATATCGTATTATAATTATATTTACACCTGAATTAGCTACTTCCATGTCACACGGTTATTCGAACGGCACGAAGCACGAGGATTCAATCTCCGGAGCTTCCCATACATGCAAACGTGACGAATTTCACCCCCGCGCTTCATTGCCACGGTGTCCAGACCGTGTATTCCCCTGTGAATAGCACCTCCAGTGAACGCTTCGTGACAACGGCGATGTTCGCGATCAGATCCAGGCCAAATATCAGAACGAGGGGGGCGACGAAGATCAATCCCGGACTTTTCTTGAATACGCCGCCGGTCAATATGCCCCTCTCGGCGGCATCGTCCTCGTCGTCCCTCGCGCCGCGGTCGTCGCCACGCGTCTTCTTCGCTGCGTCGATCGCGGTCGAGGATCCATTATTTGAAATGCGAACGATGGGTGATCGTGATACCGTCGTACCGGTGATCTCCGTCGACGCCGTCGTGGTCTCGAGCGGCGATGGAGCCGTCGTAGTCGTACGCGACCGAGGAGGGAGGGGTGGGGACGAGAAACCCATCGTGTACTGCACCGGGAAGCTCAGTAACAAAACCGCCACCGACACTGACCACTGTGGAACACGAAGACCGATGCGTCGGCGAACCGTGCACTTTCCTCCATCTGGGCGGACGGCGGCCATCGTTGACGACATTACACGCGATGGGTGAAGGATATGAATACGATATAGGGTACTCGTTAGATCACCCACCACTCCGTCGGCGGCTGGCAGCGAGCTTAATTAAACCCCAAACGTCTCGAGGTAGTTGTCTCGAGACTACTGGATTTGTAACATTTACAGTCGTTTGAATAGTATTTGCTTTTAGTCTATTCATACTTCCACAATTGATGAAAATGAAACCAAGGTAATAAAAATATTAAATTTGTTGTTTTAATGACAATTTCCCTTCTCTCCTCGTCTCCTCCACACACAAAACAGTATGGCGCGACCATGCCTGGGGCTGGAATCAACCGCAACCCGACAACAACCCCCCCCTCCCCGTCCGCCAAAGCCCGACCCCCCCCCCGCGATCATGAGCGACAATAGGAATGAATGAGAGGGCTACTTCGTTCACACCGGGCAGGAGAGTGGCGATATTCCAAAGGATGTGATTCGTGTCATTGTCCATCCATCCGTAGGGGCGATTGACAATGGATCATTCTATAGTTACTATCGGTCGATGATTGATATTCTGATCCCTCCCCCTATCAAGACGATTAAGGACGGGGCATTTGCTCTGTGCACGCAGCTGACAAGTGCGATTCTTGGCGAGGGGCTCGAGGAGATTGGGGTGGAAGCATTTTACGAATGTTCGTCGCTACGTGAGATTTCAATACCCCCTGCCGTCAAGGTGATGAAGAAGGGGGCATTCGTACGTTGCACGCAGTTGACGAATGTGACTCTTGGCCAGGGCTTAGAGGAGATAGGGGAGGATGCATACATCGCTACTTGAGATTACGTTACCCTCCGCTGTCAAGGCAATAAAGAGGGGGGCATTCGCTCGATGCTCGCAGTTGACAAATGTTAACCTTGGCCTGGTTTTGGAGGAGATTGGCGATTGCGCATTCAAATGCACGTTGCTATGTGAAATTGCGATCCCGCCTGCCATCAGGGCAATTCAGGCCGGGGCACTCTCTCAGTGCGCGCAGTTGACAACTGTGATTCTTGGCCAGTGTTTAGAAGAGATCGGGGTGGAGGCATTTTACGAATGCACGTCTCTACATGACATAATCACCCCCCCTGCAGTCAAGGCGATTAAGAAGGGGGCATTCGTATGTCGCTCTCAGTTGACAAATGTCAACCTTGACGAGGGCTTAGAAGAGATTGGGAGTGAAGCATTTTACGAATGCACGTCGCTACGTTACAAGGAGGGGGCATTCGTTCGTTGCTTGCAGTTGACAATTGTGAACCTCAACAATAGGCTCGAAGAGATTGGGGATGTAGCATTTCAAGAATGCGCATCACTACAACATCTTATCATCCCTCCCACTGTCACAATGATTCATGAGAAGGCATTCCTTCTTTGCCCATGTTTGACCAGTGTGGTGTTCTGCAATGAAATTCAAGAGTTCGTGTCCGAAGAGTCTATGCGGGATTGGTGGAATCAGGGCATTCATGACAAGAAGTCCATCAGTACGTACTGCTTTTAAGGCAACCGCAACATTCCTGAGCGTGTGGATCTTTTACGACAAAGGAGATGGCAAACCACCATTCATGAAATGCTAAGGTGCATTCATTTGATCCACCCTAGGGGTGTGGACTCGATTTTTGATTCCATCGAATCCAAGCTTTCGATGTATGAAAACTTGAAGGACGCTCCTGCATTGCTGGAGCTCGCGAACTGGAAATCAAAAATTACAAAGCAACATGGTAAGGACAAACATAGACTCATTTTCAACGTGAAAAAGAAAGGCGTATCAGTCACGTTTCCAGAATGCAGAGCCGTAATGATTCTGTCACAATGGTTGTGATCATTGTTCCAATTGTATTCTCGTTTCTAACTGCTGGCGACGACGACAACGAAAGCATTGTTGATTGTCAAAATAACAACGATAGGATGGAATATAATTATAACACTATTGATGTTTATAGCGATCATAAAGAAGATAATAGCTTTTTTTCTGCCCTTTTTCGCAGGCTTTTTCCTTAAAAAGAAAAAAGAGCACGAAGCCTTAAACCTTTTCTGCGTTCTCAAAGCAGAGGGGGTACACAAGGGGCGGCGTGTGGAACCGCTGTAGTCATGAAGGATGCACATGATGTCGATAGGAAAGGAGTTGGAGGTCGGACGAGTTTGCATGGTTGGTGTAATCATCATTATTGTCATTGTCATAACATTCTCGAACGCTACTTAGACGTGAGTATCACTCGGGGGATACTATTTCCCCCAATCGACAGTGATACAGAATATCACCAAATGCAGTGTACCATACGCAGAGTAGGTCACGTCTGTGTGTGAAATCCATTTTGTAGCCAGCTAATGATGCATGCCCCCATCTAGACAATCAAAACTCATGTTGATGTGCACCTGATTTCTACCTCGTACGAACAACAAAAATTACTGTGATTTATTCATCATCGCTATCCTCGTCTGCCCACCGTCCCTTGATTGCGGTAGATTCTAGCTTGATAGCAGAGAATTTTGCGAGATCCTTCTCATCGCCTGACTCGATAATTATATTGGCCTGTGCAACGATTAGATTTGGGCTAGTACTAGTAGGGATGAGCTCGCGGCTGCTCGTCCCTCGACGCCCAGCGCGAGCATCATTGTCTCTGCTGTGCATTCGGGGGATCTTATCGCGGGTATCATTATTTCTCAAAGCTTCAGCTCGTGCTGACCGCGGAGAGAGCATCGTGCTCGGATTTTCCGGTGGTTTGATGATGTATCTATCATTGCCTTTTTCCCTTGTGTGATTGCCACTTCTGGGGTTTGTTCCTCCACTCCTTTCACCACCGCCCTGTTTGCTGAATCCTGTATCAATATTTTTATTCGTTGCTTGTGCTTTTATTGACCAAGGTGTTGGCATTGAGCCTGGATTCATAGAGAGGTTGGGAATACCTCCATCGCCTGAGGATTTGTTGATGTCTCTTCGTAGGTTGTTACATTGGGCCGGCTCACGGTCATCCCTGCCTCTTCCCCCCCCCTTGCCTCTATCTCCGTTACCACGGCTACGAGCAGTACTCTTTTGACGATTGTCCGTCATCACCCCTATATTGCGGCTAACGTCGACCTCTCTCTTACAATTTCGTTCTTCATCTGCTTGGTCACCTCCGCCATCGTCATCAACTTTTTCATCCCCATCATGATCATCACCGGCCCCTTCACGTTCTGAATCGTCGCTATCGCTTGGGATGTCACACACAAACACTATTTCGCCAGTAGAATCGTTAGCATCCTTGATCGGGATGGCTGCTTTGGTCCCTCTCTTCCTTCCCCTCCGCTTGGAAGATCTAGTCCATCGTCCGTCGTTATCTTGGGCATGGTCCTTGCACTCACCATCATCGTCCTCTCCATCGCTAGTAGGGATATCGCAAAGGAAAACAATATGGCCTGTTCCATTCCCATTGTTTTTCGCTGAAGTCGAGGCTTTTGCCCCCTTTTTCTTCTTTCCCCTCTTGGCGTTTGATTCGGCAACACCATCATCATGACTGTTGGTCCCTTCGTTCGGAGTTGTCTTCTCTCGTTGGATGGGGTCGTTAATTTTGGCGCCACCCTTTTTCCGACTATTGCCTGAGTTTTCATCGTTTTTGTTTATCTTTTCACGCGGTCCCTTTGTTGCCGTCGCTCTCTCTTCAAGATTCGCGCCATGGTCCTTCATATTGTACTGCTGCAGTGAGGACGGGCGGGCTGTTGACTCGCCCTGGATTTTTCCCGACGTATTATTGACAGCCGCGGGTCCGCCTTGCTTTGATGCAGCGAGAGCCGACGCGAGAGAGGACGGCATCGCCCGAAGGTCCCTGGTTCTATCTCGCGTATCTTTTTTGGCTGGGTCTCGCTGCGCCGTCGTCGCCGTCGTCGTCGTGCATGTGATGTTGTGTCCGTTTTGGAAGCTAAAGCTACGTGGGAATTAGTAAAATGGGTGTAGCCCTTAATATTCATCTCCACTCTAAGTTTTCTCCTGGCGATCGATGAAAGAGAAGATGCACCAAAGCATTCACTCTTCGATCCAAAACAGGACGAGTTAGGCTCATCCTGCAAATGCTACTTACTTAGTCGGATGAAATTCACAAACATTCCCATTGATGTAAGCATTGTATATTAACTGATAAATATATAATCTCTTATCTAAGTGGAGGATGAAGTCTAAAAACCATGCGTTCCTCATTCATACGAAAAATCCTAGTGTCATAATAATTCGCACTTGGAAGGGAAAGGCAAGGTGCCGTTTTCATTCTCTCGGGCATTCGAAATAGCGTGGAGAGTAGATGCAAAAAAACAGTCTAGCTTGTTGACCGTTCTCGCACTGCCTCTGCCGCCGCTACGATATTGTGGCGCGTTTCTTTCGGAACAACGTCGGACACGCGATACCTCAATGCCCTCGTGCCGTGATGAATAAAAGAGCGGAAGGATCGAATGACGGGGTCATCTTCGACACATAAAGCTCGAGCCCATCGCATCGAATCTCTCACGGATAGTACATTCTCACTCGCTTCGCCCTGTAGGTCGACGCCGGGACGCTCATGCTCCCGACGATGTACCCTCCCAGGGCCGAGGAGTAGGTCTGGACGACGTTCCTGGGCGACGGCGGCCTTCCGCCGCCGCATTTCCCCCTCTCGGCGGCGTGGACGGGGTGTATCAGCTCCCCCCTGTCGTTCGTCTCCATCTCCTCCTCTTCGGCGGCGTTGCGCCAGTCGTGGAGCTCGTATGCGAATTCGCGCTTGTTCCGGATCTTGTTAAGGCGCAGCTCCTCTCGCTTGGTGTACATGGACGTGACCATCGAGGGGGTGTAAACGGCGGTCTTGAAGACGGGATACACCGTCACGGAGTCGCTGAAGGTAACGCCACGTCTTCCGGAAGACCCCTCCGAGGACTTCTTACGCTTCTTGGAGGACGTGGACGACAAAGATGACGACCGTGATCCTTGAGAGCTACCCGACGACGAAGAAGAAGACGAGATAGACGCGATAGATTGACATCCGTCCCACATCCGCGGACGGCCGCTATTGCGGTTGTTCTTCCCGATAATGTATGTCCGCTGGGGGTAAGGGCGTGATAAGTTCCTATAGTCATCACGGTCGCTGCCATCAACGCTATCCTCGTCCGAGCTGTAGTCGTCGTCGTCCTCCTCCTCCTCCTCCTCGTACTTGAGCAATTCGGTGGTAGGGGCTACGTCCGGGGGGAGGAACAGCTCGTGACGCGGCAGCCGATCCTCCCCGACGTCGACTAGGGGGCGACGCGACGTCGAGCCGGAGCAGGAGGACTCGTCGTCGTCTTCCATCGGGTCGCGATCCGCGTCGTCGAAACTGTCCTCGTCGGTCTCGTACTCGCCGACGCTGTCGTCATCGTCGGCCGGCAACTCGACCTCGTCCTCGCTTTCCCCATCCTCAGCCTCGCATCCGCTGTCGTCCTCCTCCTCCACCTCCTCGGCCTCGTCGCTGTCCATTGCCTCATCTTCCCCCCCCTCCTCCTCGTCGGACTCATCCTCCTCTTCTTCATCCTCGCTGCCGGAGCAGTCGGACGACGACGACGACTCGTCCTCCTCCGCGGAATCATCGCCGACGACAACCTCGTGTCCGCGTCTGTCGTGACGCGTCGTCGAGTCGTCATTGTCGTTCCTCCCGCCCCAGAATGACACCTTCACCTCCGCGGGGACCTCGTCGTCGTCATCGCAGTTTAAAATTTGATCATCGTCGTCGCATTGCTGTTCGTCGTGGTGATCGTCCCCCTCCCCGTCCACCCCGTCCGCCGCGGGGGCGGAGTCGAATTCCCCGTCGTCCACGTCGGCCGCGTCCGTCACGATGGTGGTGCAATCCAGCAGCGCCATGTCGTGATGATGGCAGTACGGCCCCGAGAGTGAGTACAGATCACCGTCGGTGAGGGTGAAGGCTTCGTTGATGTCCCATGCCCCGCCGGCGAGGGCGGCTTCAATCGCCGTTGTTGAGTGGTGGTCCAGTTCGCCCATTGTCGGTTGCTGTTTTGTATGGTAGACCATAATGGTGAATGGGATTCCTCCCGAACCCGTTGAAAAAGGTTTCGCTGGTATCGTACGATAGGTGTGTCCCTTTTTTTTCGTGATCTTGAAGTGCGGTTTTGGAAACGGGGGGGAGGTGACTGGTTTTGTCTTTCTCGCTCTTTTTTGTCTTGGCGTTATTTAAAAATTACTGATTCCCACGTTGAACCGTGCAAATCATGGAAACCGCGAAGGTTGGTTTTTTTTTAGGGGTCGCTCATCGTCACTCTCGGGCAACGCAGCTGGGGACAAACAATGTATCTATCGTACTTACTATGGTGGGTAGATAGGCGGAGCGCCAGCGAAACCGACTGAGAGAGGCCGTTGCGTGCTCGGAACGCCTCGGAACCATGGGGAGTCGGCCACCGCCCCCCGACCAGCCCTACAATGCCAACGCCCTTGCTCGCCATGACGATGACCATGACGGAACTAAATCAAACGCTTCTGAATCGACTATTCGGATCCAGCGTTCGATCGCCAATATGATCATGCACACGAACTCGCCGATGCCTAGGCCCCCACCGCCCCCCGCCGCTTCCGCCTTCGCCGGCGGGAGGCCAGCGATGCCGTCGACGCCCGGTAGACCGATTATTCCGTCGAATTCCGGCATCACTGGATCGGCGATGCCTTTGCCGCGGTCGGCTGCTGAAACTTCGACCGTTCCAAAACCGACGAGGAGTACACCAACGATGGCGATGGCGCCGACCATTAATCGAAGCAGCATCGCACAGCATCACCTGCCCTCGTCGTCTACCATGCAGCACCAGCAACGTCAATATCGACAGCAGATTCAGACGCGACAATTTCAGTCTACAGGTGGCATACAGCAACCACCGTCGCCATCGTTACAAACGTCGCACTTTCAACGGCAGCAAATACATCCTATGCAGCAGCGGCCGACGCCAGCCGACGCATCCTACAATCAACAAACAAGGCCACATCACCAATTGAGTGACAATATGCCACCACCCCCACCTGTCCGCCAGTCTGTGCAGCGGCCTCCGCAACCAATTCCGATGCCTCCACCCTTCCCTACGCATCGGGAGCCCGTGTCGCATCAACTTACATCACAAAATTATACAAGTGATGACATGCATCATCAACCCACGTCAGGTAAATCGATGCAACAACAATACAGTAATGGCTCGCCACTCCCTCCTCCTCCTCCTCCAATCCATACTGCACAAACTGTGTCCCAATCGAACTTTCCTCGTCTTCCTCCTCTTCCAACACCAACGTTGTCGCAGCAACATCAACAGCAGCAGCAGCAGTTTTCTCTCCCACATCCGCAACATCCGCCGCAGCAACACCCAATTCATCCTCTTTCGCAGCAACATCAGCATTCGCTACCGTCGGGCCATCGACCGGCTCCCTTCGAATCTAAGGACGTGATTGATCCCGTGCAAGTACCTCGAATACCCCTCTTCACCCGTCCGCTCCACGCACCCGCGGCGATCTACCCCATCACCCCGCTCGGTGCCATCCCGCATCCGGCTCCTCCCCCGTCCGATTCCCGTTACGTATGCGATGCCGATGGGCGTGTCATCGTCTCGCCGCGCATCATGAGGAGCACTGTCCACGCCTTCCCGGCCGATGGCGCGACCTTGCGCAAGTGTGGGGATTTGCCGCTGGCGTTGGTCGTCGCCCCCATGGCGGGACTCACCAACCTATGCGGTCGCCACGAAGTTAATCGCGACGGCATTGGCAGTGGTGAGAATGGTGCCATTGTCTCGAACTTTAATGGGACGGCGAATATCGGCCACTCGCAATGGAACGGACGAGAGCAGGGCGAGATCTACGGCGAGCCCGTAGGCACCGATACAACCACCGAGGGGCTCGATTATATCATTCTTCCGTCCGCATCCTCCTCGGATGACGGCGACGATCCAGAATGCATCCCGGTACTGCGCGGAAACGGGATCAATAGGCCATCGTCGCGGGTGGCAATATCTCCACCACGATGTCATCGGTGTTCAGCCTACCTCAACCCATTCTGCTCGCCCGCTAATACGTCGTCGTTTTTCCAGCCAGGAGGCACGTATCACAATTGCCCCATGTGCGGCGCAAGCGCTTCCATAAAATTGAGCGAGGAGGATGTCGCCTGCGGCACGTTCGACGCGGCGACTCGATGCGGTACGGTGGAATACGAAGTCGATGGACAGTATTGCGTCCGGAAAGAGGGACCAGTACAAAACGTCCATGTGTACGGTGTTGAGTATGTCCCTTCCCCGCCCTCGCAAAATGCGGATCACTACCATCATCATCATCATCATCAGAATTTCAATAGTTACGGATGGTATGAGGCGTTGCATGCGATTCGAGAAGTGGCACAGGCGTTGTCCGCCACCACACCCCACGGAGCGAAAGCTAAGATTGGTTTGTTTGCCTTTTGTCAAGACATTTTGGTATTCCCCTATTTGAAGAGAAGGAATCAGAAGAGGGACAGCGGCGGAGTATACGAAGAGCAACAGCAGAATCAAGAGACCGAAGAATTGTCAGTTTCGATAGTGTCCGACGTTACAGACGATCCATTTTGTCCCCTGCCTCTAGATCTGTGGACTTACGACGTCGGTCAAGGATTGGAGTCCATGGAGTGGAAACGTTTCACTCAAATCCTAGACTCATTTGCCGAGGTGATGGAACTATTGCTTCGAGAAGCACCGTCATCGTTATTGACAGGGAGAAATGCAACTTATAATCATCGACTGCGACAGGATTCATTAGCTCGCAACTGCGGAGGGGCAGCACTGGTAGCACTAGCCGATGCGCTCCACGATTCTGGGGGTAGGGCGACGTTGATCACAACCCGCCGACCGAATTACGGTGTAGGTGCCCTCGCCGATCGCGAGGGAAGGGGGGTGGGTCCTGCGGCACGGGAACTACGACAGCATTCGCCGTATCGAAATGCGACCGATGAGCAACGATTGTTCACGCCATTGCAACGCCTTGTGCATTCTACCGGGTCTGGATCGAAGATCGATGATGATGTGAGGTCAGGGGAATTCTATCGTCATTTAGGCGAAAGATGTGTGAGACAGCGCATTTGCGTCGACATCGTCGTAACGTCATCCTTGGTGACTATTCCCCCACAACAACCCGGACCGGAAGCAATACATGCTAACGTTCGTGAATTTTTGGACGTTCCCACGCTGGCGGAGCTTTGTCGGGCGACATGTGGCAGGTTCAAGTGGCTTCGCGTGGGAAATGAATGCGGAGTCGCCGTTGCGAAAGAATATGATAATACACGAACAGGAGATACGTTTTCAGCTGAGCAACTGCGAGAGGAGCTCAAGCGTTCGGGTAAGCATATGATGGGACTCATTATTATGGTCTGTCGAACCCGTTTGCTTTTCAGGGCAACCGCTTACATATAAATCTCACCTCTCCCTGATCTTCATTATTGTGTCTAGCTCTGGCGTACGCGGGGAATGATGCAGTTTTTAAGGTCCGTTGCTCCCACGGAGTGCAGGTTAAATCGTATTGCCCTACACTGCCATCAGGGAACGTTGTCGGGGATGGCATCGTCGACTCGGCTGAGTTGGAACTATCCAGCATCCACTCTGGCATTTCCATTGCGGTTCTGCTAGAGCACAAGATTGGAGGAGTTCAGGATACGCGTCGATGGGGCGGGCGACCAGAGGGCGGCATCGACGCGCCGCCTGTGGTATTCTTCCAATCAGCACTCCTTTACACGACCCTGACCGGCCAACGTCGCGTGCGGGTATCGACCGTGGGATTGGTCACAACTAAGGTACCCGCCGACGTTTTCCGCTCAGCTGATTTGGGCACCGTTGCTGCCGTCATGACGCGACAGGCCATATCCGACTTGGAAGATACGAGTGTGGGATTACACAAGGCTCGATCGAATCTCTTTGATAAAACGGTTTCAATCCTTACAAATTATCGGATGAACACCACCGCAAAGTCATCGCCTTCTGGTCAACTTATCCTTCCCGAAACCTTGCAGCTCCTTCCTTTATTCTGTCTCAGTTTGCGCAAGAGTCGACTGCTACGCTATTCACTGACAGGTGCTCCTAACGAGAGACCATTCCCAAATGCAGATGAACGAGCTTACCATATCTTTTATGGGAGGATGGTATCGCCCAACATGAGTTTGCAGTGCGTTCATTCTAATTTATTCCAAGTGTCGGATATGAGGACACTCGATGGAGAGTGGAGAAAACCGCCTACCTTAGAACCAAACAAGAATGCAGGAGAGAAGGCCATTGCCGCCTCGATGCGGCCAACTTGCCAGCTGCCGAAATCGATCAATCTCAGCATTGCCTGCCTTGGCGATAAGGGGATATACATCCTTGACGATCGGTTTGCATTCTATCTATTCATTGGAAAGGACGTCCCCGAAGAGACGTGGCGGGATTTGCTCTCAGTATCGACGCCTTCGGGTTCACATCGTGTCGGAGGCGAGTGGGTGAAAAATGTTCCCATGGGGGCGTTGGCACTCGCACCCTCAGAGTCGGGTCACAAACTTCGTAACATTCTGCGTCAGCTACGTATGCTCAACCTGCCGAATGACACCCTTGCCATGAACGCAAGACACACGTATGCTCCCATTATATTGGTCTTCGTTGGCAGGGGAAGCATATTTGAAGAAGAAATGGATAGCTTGCTTGTTGATGATACTGATGGCAATGAGAAGAGTTATGTTGATTTTCTTGTTGATATTCACAGGGCTGTCCTGCAGAAGCAAGGTCAATAGTTCGTTGAAATTACCACGTACGATACCTAAGTTTTCCCTTATCTTAGTTCTCTTGGTACTACTTAATCGTGAGTTTCTATTCCTAGGCACTAGTGACAAGACACAAATTCGGTGTCAATGACAAAGAAATCATTCTTCGAGGAAGTAGGGATTAACTCAAAGTGTAATGACATGACTAATCAGAACGCGCATTTCCATATCGGCCAAGACTTTCACAGCCAAATAATGATGACCCGTGGGAGTCTGCGACTCTCGTCCGGACGTCGGGAATCGCTTCAACACCCGAGCGCACTTGGTATGCGGGAAGACGTCCATTTCACTTTGATCAAGGGGAACGGTATTGAAACTGATTTCAATGTTCGTATTATTGATGAACATGCCTTGTGCCCCATCGTCCCATCCGTCCTGGTTTCCGCATATGATTACAAGTCCCAGAGACATTTTCGGAAGACGAAAGACCACCATGCCTTCGTCGACAGTTTGAGCAGTGATGCCGCCGCATGCGTCCAAGTGCCGGCATACTTCCTTGTCATCGCGATGTTGGAAGAACGCAATGTCGTCTTGATCGACCATATACCACAGGTCGTTCGATGCATGCCAAACGGACCACTTCTGTTGCTGGCCTTTGTATGGATTCAATTCACCATCCTCGGCCTCGATCCTTGCACCCCACTTGCCAAATGTTGGCAATTCAAAGTTCAAGCACTCCGGAGGTTCATTGACGACGCAATAATCCGGGTCGCAGTACTTCGGCTCTAGAAGATCGCCCTTCAAAATAACACCCCGCTGGGATGCCGACCACGTATCTCGAGGATCCTTGCCGTTATTCATATCCTCTTCGATCAAATTTAGTGCCTTGAGAAGTGCATGGGTGTAGACATAGGTGAATGCGTCGGACGCGGCCTGAAAGCCCAAGGGGCCGGGATGCTATTATCCAATTGGTACGAGCACGGTGTAATAATAAAATCGGGTTTAGAATGATCGGCGACGAAAGCGATTGCACACGGAAAACGAATGGAATGCACAGAGGATTATAATGGATCGCTCACCCAATTGCGCATCACGATGCCCAGACTGTTCTTGCGAACGCTCTCCTCCTGCTCGCCGTACCTCGTCGTGTTGTGATAGCCATCTCCCATATACCCCCAACCGAACCTGTCGAACGGATCGACCTCGCGATTCTTCTCGGAATCGTAATCGTATCCGCCCCTGCGCAATACCGTACGCAAGCAGACGATGTTGTGCCCGTAGGGCGCGTAGTGATCGACCAATTGATTGTACGGATGATCCGGATTCGCGGCCGGATCCTCCTCGCCCACGGTGAGTATGTGCACGATGGGACGCTTCGGCAGCATCTGCGCCCATCGGATGAGCTCCTCGTGCTCGACGTATCCATTCCCCCCCTCGAAGTACGTCCACGAATAATGCATGATGTCGACATTGGGGGATATATTCTGCTTCATGCAATAATGCTGATTCTTGTGCGAGTCGCCGCATCCCCCCCCCTCTCCCGCATTTTGGAATACGAAGTCCATCCCCGCCGCGTTCCACACCGGTTGCCACAATCGTTCCATCTGGGTCTGGTAGCTATCGTAATGACAATTATCGTGTCCTGCCATAACCGACGATCCTATCCCCCCCATGAGGAACGTCTTCTGATCGTCCGTGACGAGCGCACGCGCCATGGTATCGATGAGCTTGTCCGCGCGCTGTTTTTCGATCGGATCGGATGCGTCCGATGAATCGAAATCCCACGTCTTCGCCCACGACGTCATGAGCATCGCGCGTGCCACATCTTTTCCGGAGTAATATTCGTCGAGCAGCGATATGATTTTCTCCCCCTCGATCCTCGTCGACCTGAGGCGTTCCATGGTGAACGTCCCGGTCGTCGCGCCACCGTCGTTGTCCGCATTCGTCGTGGTCTTCTCCTCCCCCGGCTTGGGAAACACCTTGTACGAAGACGTCGTCGCGTTGATGTCGAAATTGCTTTCGTCGTTATCGTCGTCATGACCCTCACCCGATTTCACGCCCAGGTAATACACGCCCCCGAGGGAAAGGAGGAACAATAGGCCGAAGAGGAGGCGCGACGACGACGACGACGACGACGAGGGGGGGCAGCACCACTTGCCGCCGCCGTATTGATAATCGTCCGTATCGAATAGCTCCCTAGCGGACCTCCTCCTGCCCCCGCCCCCGCCATTTTTGTTGCCGCGGGAGGAGGATAACTCCACGAGCATGTGACGCTCTTCCTCGTCCTCGAAATCGTACGTCTCCTCCTCGCCGTCGTCCTCCACGTCGTCCGGACATGCCGGTCGGTATCCTCCCGCTCCCAGGGCCTTCGACATGGTCTTTTTCTCGAGGGCGTCGTCCTCTTGCGTCGATTGGTGAGGAGACGGTGGGTGGTGGGCGGTATGGTGGGTGAGATATCGCACTCCTACAAATAGCTCCTATTGCTCACAACTTTTACGGACTCTAACATACCACATTGCAATAATCTGCCAGCGGCGCGGCGGGGGCTCGTCAAAATATCGTCAACGAGTTCCCACGTGAACTCTTGTTTTGTTGCGCAGCCTTAGCGGGAACAAGGATAATCCCCCAACGCCGCTCGATTACGTAAAACGGTCTGTCCGTGATCCTCTTGATTGAAAGGCCGAGGCCGCCCACTGTTCATCATCACTCACACACCCACCGACCAGGAGGTGTGGGACGCGATGGCCGCATCCCTGGATTATTTGTCACCCGTCATGAATCGAGGTGAGCGAGGGGGGGCAAAGGAGCGAGCGAGTTGACGGATAAAGAGTGGAGAGAGTTAGTGTTGTGTGTGTGTCTGCGCGCGCGCGAGTGAGTGAAGGAGCGAGAGTGTGGAGAAGATTCGCACGGCAAGCATGTCGCCGGCCATCAAATCGACCAAGGGGAGGGGAGGGAGGGGGGGGACGACGACGGCGGCGACGATGGTTCCGGGGGGGAAGGAATGCGCCAAGGAGGACGACGCGTCGTCGTCGTCGTCGAAGTACGTGACGTATCCCCGAAAATCCCTCCCGTTGATACGCGACGTCGCGTCGACGTCGTCGTCGTCGTCATATCGCGCCGACGGGGTGGTGGGTCGCGTGCGTGCCACCCCCCCCGGCCACATGCTGAGCGGGAATAACATCGCGTCGTCGTCGTCGTCGTCGTCGTCGTATTCGCCCACCGATGACGACGTCACGCGATGGCGCGAGGTGAGATCGGCGACGAACAAGTACGGCATCTTCGCGCGCGAGGGGTTCGATCACGCCCTCGGCGCCGCGGAGGTGCGCAACGTCGATGGCATGCCGTTGGGGGGGCACGTGCCAGAAATCGACGGCGATGCGCACGTCGCGAGGGGGGGGGGGAATGCGAATGATCCGACGAATGCGAATGCGAATGCGACGATGATGGAGCGTCTCGAGCCGGAGGAGGAGGACGCATTGCGGGCGGAACTCGCAAGTCGACGATTGGCGTTATCGAGGATGGAGGGCACGGGATTGCTCGACGACATCGACTCCACGACGCATCGTTTCCGAGGCGCATCGACGATCGCGTCGTCCGCCGCCGCGGTCGGGGGCGACGGCGCCATCGACGACGGGCACGAGTACGGCGCGTCGCGCACGACCCTCGACGCTCCCATCGGCAGTCTGCGCGAGAAGTGGAGGGTATTGCCGCACTTTTTGAAATTGAGGGGATTGATGAGACAGCACATCGATTCGTTCGATCATTTCGTCAGCGTCGAAATGAAGCAGATCGTTCAGGTGAGTTTATAATTTCCCTTTGCACCCTGCACCCCCCATGAGAGAAAGAGAGAGAGAGAGAGAAATGTGTCATCCCAATCGTGGAGGAGAATGCAGGGGGGCGGGGAGCTGGTACGGGGGGGGGGGGGTCGGTGGGATGAAATACCCGCTATCCCGGCCTACGGTCCTTCCCCCTCAAACTCTTTTTTGGATTTGGGATGCATTTTACATGAAACCGCCCAATCCGCTTTTATCCCCCCGCCCCCCCCCCCCCGACTCACATTTCGTCGACGTTTTGCCTTTCCGCCAATGATACGATGCTCTTTACAATGAACGAACGAACTAACGAATATATTATAGTCGCCATCGGCCTGCGAGATACGATCCGATCACGATCCGAAATTCTACCTCCGATACACCGACTGCTGGGTGGGGGAGCCGTCCATCGACGAGGATTCCTACGCGACCGTGCAAACCACCCCCTTCCAATGCCGCCTTCGCGATTGCACCTATTCGGCACCGATATACGTCAACGTTCGGTACACGCGCGGTCGGCAGATAGTCGTTAAGAAGAAGGTCGTCATCGGTCGCATGCCCATCATGCTACGATCGTCGAAGTGCCTGCTCAGGAACAAGAGCGAGCGCGAACTGGCAAGGATGAAGGAGTGTCCGTACGATCCCGGCGGATACTTCATAGTGAAGGGGGTGGAGAAGGTCATTCTGATACAGGAACAGCTTTCTAAGAATAGGGTCATCATCGAGGAGGATCCCAAGACGAAGTGCGTATCGGCGTCGATCACCAGCTCGACGCGCGAGCGCAAGAGTAAGGCTTACATCTTCATGAAGCACGGCAGGCTGTTTTTGAAGCACAACACCCTCGCGGACGACGTGCCGATATGCGTGGCAATGAAGGCCATGGGCGTCGAGAGCGATATGGAATTCGTGCAGAGCGTAGGATCAGAGCCGGAGGTCGTCGATGCGCTTGCCTTGAGCCTCGAGGAGCCGACAAGGCTCGGCATCGTCACCCAGAGGCAGGCGCTTAAGTACATCGGGAACAAGATGAGAGCGAAGAGCGCGCTTACGTGGGGGAAGAGTCCCTGGGACAAGACCACGAGAAAGCTGAGTCCGGAAGATGAGGCGCGAAACGTCCTAGCCGACGTCGTTCTTAGTCACGTCCCCGTGGAGGACTTCAATTTCCGTACCAAGGTGATATACGTCGGTCACATCGTGCGACGTCTCATCATGGTCCATCTTGGGAAATGTCCCCTGGATGACAAGGATTATTACGGCAATAAAAGGCTGGAGCTGGCGGGAAGTTTGCTCTCTCTCTTATTCGAGGATCTATTCAAACACTTCAACACTGACCTAAAGCGTCAGACTGACATGGTCCTGTCAAAGCCAAATCGCGCCCAGGCCTACGATGTCATCAAATCGATACGACCGGACTCGATCACGTACGGTATGATGTCGGCGATATCGAGCGGCAATTGGGTTCTGAAGCGCTTTCGCATGGACCGAGCTGGTGTGACCCAAGTACTCTCTCGCCTGAGTTACATGAGCGCTCTGGGCATGATGACGCGAGTCAATAGCCAATTCGAGAAGACGCGCAAGGTCTCAGGACCGCGCTCATTGCAGGCCAGTCAATGGGGAATGTTGGTGAGTATTATTACACTTCTTGATCTCCGTTCCTCATTTCTATAAAAAATTACTGTTCGCTCACAATTTCCTCCCTTGATACTCCAGTGTCCGGCCGACACCCCTGAGGGCGAGGCATGTGGCCTCGTCAAAAATCTTGCGTTGCTTGCGCATATTACCACAGACGAGGAGTCGGGCCCGATCGAGCGCCTTTGTATCGATCTGGGCGTTGAAGATGTACGTCTGCTCTCGGGCCACGAGATTCACTCTCGTAACGCTTTCCTCGTCCTCTTGAACGGTCTGATCCTTGGCGTGCACACGCGTCCCACATGGCTTGTGAAAAGCCTACGCACATTGCGCCGACAGGGTCAGGTGGGTGAATTCGTGAGCGTCTACCTCCACGACGGACAGAAAGCGGTTCACATTGCGACCGATGGCGGTCGCGTGTGCAGACCTCTGATCATTGTCGACGACAAGACTTCCCTTCCGCGATTGAAACAAGTACATATTGAGGGTCTGGCTTTGGGCAGCATTCACATCAAGGATCTGCTACGCCAGGGTGTGGTTGAATACATAGATGTGAATGAGGAGAACAATTGCTTGATTGCGGTCGCCGAGAGGGAGTTGGAGTTTCGAAGGTGTGCCATAGCGGAGGATTTGAGGTCGGGAAGAGTGAGAGAATGGATGGCATACACACATCTAGAAATCGATCCAATGACGTTGCTGGGCGTGGTGGCAGGGCTCATCCCGAACCCCCATCACAACCAAAGTCCTCGGTAAGTTCGTGATTCATCTATTGCCCGATTTCGATTTGCTCATTGGGTATCTAAATCCTATTTTTTGTCTTTCAAATATCAACCAAGGAACACATATCAATCGGCCATGGGCAAACAAGCCATCGGCACGATCGCTATCAATCAATATGTTCGATTCGATGGTCTCATATACACAATGGTTTACCCTCACAAACCGATGGTCAAAACAAGAACTCTCGATTTAGTTAATTTCGATAGCGTCCCAGCAGGTCAAAACGCATGCATCGCAGTCATGTCGTACAGTGGCTACGATATCGAAGACGCTGTAGTAGTGAACAAAGCCTCCATCGATCGTGGATTTGGTCGGTGTATGGTGATCAAGAAGCAGCAAGCTAGCGTCCGGCGTTATCAGAACGGGTGAGTTCGGGGTTTGCCATCTAGGATCTGCACGACGTCTCCTCCACATTCAAATCTGAGTTTACCCCGATTTATCGATATCTCTGCAGCACTATGGACCGTACATGTGCTGCCCCAGACCCCGCAGCCTTTCCCGATGGTGAGGAAGATAAACGATATGCTCGTTTTCGAGCAGTCGACAAGGATGGTCTATGCATGGTTGGTCAGCCTTTAGACAATGGAACCGTTATGATAAATAAAGAATGTGAGTACTGAATGTGCGGTTTAGGATCTCCTGGGGTTTCCTTCTCTTTTAACGCTGAATCCACCGCATTGTCGAAATTTTTGCAGCACCAACGGATACGAGCACTCCGGTGGAAAGGTTGATGCAAGTGGATTATAAGTATTCTGGAATGTCATATCGGTCAAGTGCACCATCATATGTCGACCGCGTTCTAATTTCTTCGAATGAGTCTGAGCAATTCCTGTAAGTTCATTGTTTTGGATTATTAACGGTGATATCATTCTTGCACTCTCCGATACTCCAATGTTTTAATCATCCTTATTACGGTCGTACAGTATTAAAGTTATGACGAGACAAACACGGCGACCTGAGCTGGGAGATAAATTCGCTTCCCGCCACGGTCAAAAGGGTGTCTGCGGACTTATCGTTCCACAGGCTGATTTGCCATTCAATGAACAGGGCATTCCCCCCGATCTTATCATGGTGAGCATATTCGTTCTTCGGCCCAACTTCAAACATCAGTCTCGAACTCAATCCGCTCACAATTAAACTACATCTCTCGTCAGAACCCTCATGGCTTCCCCTCACGCATGACTGTCGGAAAGTTAATCGAACTTCTCACGGGAAAGGCTGGAGTCTTCGAGGGGAGGCAGGCCTACGCTTCGGCCTTTGGAGAAGAGTTTGGTTCGACGGACACTGTCCAAAGTGCTGAGCTTGCACTGATACGAAACGGATTTAACTACACTGGTAAAGACGTTTACTACAGCGGTGTCAACGGAGCACCACTTGATGCTTACGTCTTCTCCGGTCCTGTTTTCTATCAAAAGCTTAAGCATATGGTCCTTGACAAAATGCATGCTCGCTCCAGAGGTCCGCGGGCTGTTCTCACTCGCCAGCCAACGGAAGGTCGCTCGCGCGATGGAGGACTCCGACTTGGTGAGATGGAGCGTGATTGCCTTATCGCCTACGGAGCGAGTAATCTCATCATGGAGAGGCTAATGCATTCCAGTGACGCGTTCTCTGCAAGCGTTTGTTCAACGTGCGGGTTATTGCAGTACCAGAACTGGTGTCAGTTTTGTCGCAGTGGGGAGAAAGTGGTAGACATTCGACTACCTTACGCATGTAAATTGCTTTTTCAGGAGCTGCAAGCAATGAATGTATTGCCAAGATTAATGTTAAAAGATGTCTAGGCAACCATTTCGATGCTAAAATAAATCCACAGTATGAAACACATTTTCTCTAAAAGCTATTGAAAAGGCTTTGATCTCTAGGAACCCTAACAGACTCATCGCCATGTGAATTGTACAAATAATTGCCGAATTTGTCTCTGTCGTCAGCGTCTTCGAGCGGAAGAAAAAACAACGCTTTTACCCTCTGATTATCTCATCCAGACCAGACAAGTTAAACTCTTTGGTCTGGCCTTGACCAAATGCATTTCCCGATACAATGACTTTACCGTTTGATTCGATTTGGTAGAATACCTCGAACCACTCAGATCCGTCGCTATAATTATCATAAATTGTAAATTGGTAAATGCCATCAGTCAAACAAAATTTCCGTGTGTCTGTGGTAAATTCCAACGTCTCAGCATATGGTGGTGAGATAGCAACGGTTGTAGTCAAACCTTCAGAAAGGCTTGCTATCTCCCATGTAATATAGGCGGGATGCGCATCAAGACTGACAATGACGTCAAGCTCATTACAGTCCGACTTAGGTGATGGAGCTGGATTGGACGTTGTAGACGATGAAACACTCAAGACCGAAAATTCTTGCAGCGTAGCGGTGGTAACAGGATCGTACGAGGGTGCCGAGGACTCTCGCACGCACCCTGTGAGGTCATATGCTTGGACGTCCTCTATCTGGGCTACGAGTACATGACCACCCGATAGTGAAACGGAGGCGGCCTTGTATCCCGTATAATATCCCTCGCTCTCAAGCACGAATGGTTCTCGTACCCATTCTTGACTACTAGTCGCATTCCGTGTATAGACGTAAACTTCGTTTGCCACAGACAGCGCCATCATGTTTGAGCTCGCATCGATCCACAACGGATATTCATACAATGGATCGGGATTATCGATTGTTTCAAAGCTCAACTGCTGGCTCAAAACAAATTCTTGACCTTTAAGCTTGTAGAAGAATAAGCCTCCAGTTAGGGTTGAATATGCGAGCTGATTCCCCCTCATGGATATGGAGCTGATGTAACCATTTCCCACATCTACATATTTCATATCTTGGAATCTATTCACTTGGATGACTTCTTCGCCACCCTCCACCTTAAGTCGATCAATTTGATAGAGTACAACATTGATCTTACAATCAGCGGACACGGCAATGAAGGGGAGCATGATCTGCACTGAGTGACCAAAGAATTCGCCCGCACACAAATCGTCTGGTAGGACACGCTCAATCTGGACCCAATCCATGAATTTCTCGTCCTTCGCAAAGATTGTAAAACTCCCTCTGCCATTCGATTCGTCGGGAGCACCCACAACGATTACATCGCCATCAATATCAACGGATGATCCGAACTTTGAATTTTCGTATTTATCCAACATTATCGTTGGCGAAGCATGTCTATACTCGATGGGAATGTAGGAGCCCTTCCTCTGTCGCCATGTTGTCGACGTGGGGTCCCTCTCGTAGATGAATATTGCACCCGTTTGGACCAGTGCTCCGTCTGAGTCCAGGTTGATTAACGATGCCTTTGGTGCTCCGACGACTGCGGTATTCCCAGATATCGCTACAGACTCAACGTCGCCGACGCTCACCAAGAGACCGAACACCTCGGTTCGCGACCATGTCTTCGTCTCCGGGTCTAGCGAGAAGAATGCGACGTACCCTGCTCCTGTTGCTATTATGGCCTGATCGCCGTCGATCGCGACCTTTGGCTCATTCACCGGTAGATTTTTTCCTAATTTCTGTATGTTCTCATCCTCCAGGAACGTGCCGCACGCCGACACCGGTGCGGAGAGAATATCTTCATTCGCGAATGCGATGTCGCCATCCTCGCGGGGGATGAATGACGAACCATCTTCTTTCGGAAGAACAAAATACAATGTGATTGCGCCAGAAATGAAGAGCAGTAATCCGACACTTAGGATTGAGATTCTCGTTCGATTTCGCCTCAACCAACGCCACTTGCGACCTTGATCATCAACATCGGCTGTCCTCATAGTTCCATCTCGATCGAAAATAATGCCGGATTCCCTGTCGGTACAAACTTGGTCATTGCGAGCATTCGAGTCGTCGTTGGCGACGCACGAGGTAGTTCCGCCCGTTCCGCTGCAGATAGAGTGGTCATTCTCCTCGTTGACATCGTCGTTACCTTGGTCTACATTCACTCGCATGGACTCGAGGATTTCAAGAAGCTCGGCCTCGCGTCCTTTGTATTCTTTCATTAACTCGTCGACTTGATCTATTTCGTTTGGCATAACTGTTTATTCGATTGAATATTAGTATCGATAAGATTGAGCGCATTAGTGGAGGCGGAGGGGGGAATGCGGGAAGTAATAGGGGTTTGAGAGTGCGATTCAATTGTTGTCAAGTTTTTTGTGCCCGTCGTCTCTCTTGAACTTACTCTCTCGAACCAGCTTAACAACTGATTCATGAAACACCGAAAACGTCCTGGTCGCTGCATGTTGCCTCCTCATCTCCTCCTCCCTCTCTTCCTCCATCTTCTTTTCCGTTTCCTTCTGCGACAACACCGCGGCGAAAGTATGCTCGTTGTCCCGTGGTTGCACGCCGTAGTAGTTACTTGTACCGCTCCTGAAGATGCCGCCGCTGCCGCTGTTGGCGTCGGACTCCGGCGACGTGGGTGGGGTATTGGAGTTTGGGGAGGATGACGACTTGATCATCGGCGACGAGTGGTAGCCGCCTGTCTTATATTCGGCATTCTCGGTCACGCCACTTCCTCCGAATGCTATCGCCCCGGATGTCTCCTCCTTGCTCAGGGGCGACCAAAGCTTGCCGGTATACACCACCGCGGCAGGAATTCCCTTCTTCTCCTCCGCGGCGGTCATGGCATCGGGTTGATCGTGGTTCGACCAACGCTTGCCGGTATACACGGAAGAAGACGGAGCGGCGGGAGGACCATCCGCACCACCCCCGTTTGAGGTCGATCGACGGCGCAATACGTCCTCCAGTTCATTGCGCAGGTTGATCGACGAATCATTCGACCTGGCATTGTGCTCTCCCCCCTCCTTGCCCGGCTGGGTCCATCGCTTCTTCGTGACGACGGCGGGGGGGGGTACGGTGGCCATGACATTCTCCCGCCTTTTGTCCTGGGGGGTCCATCGCCTCACGGGCGGCGTGGATGCCATCTTGCTTTGTTCCTTCATGTGGCGATCGGCGAGGACGGCCCCTATTTGATAATCGGGCGGCGGCGTCCATCTCTTGACGACGGGTCCGGCCGGTGGTGTGGTGGGATCGATTGTGGCAGTCTTGTTGGGAAGAGGAGGAGGAGGACGAAGAGGAGGAGCGACGACGACTTTCGTGGCTGGAGGAACGACCCGCCCTTCACCCCCCGCCACGACGACGGTAAAGTCCTTCTCGTGACTCTCTTCCGACGATGCTCGATCTCCGGGGGTTTCTCCCGCTGTATCCTCCACCAACGACGGTTCCATCCTTCCACCGTCGTCGACGTGTCCATCCTTCTCGATCCCCGGGGGCGCCAGGACGCCGACGTTGCCGCCCACGATCACTCGATGATTCGTCATCCCGTGTGCCGCGACGATGTCGTTTGTTTCGATCGCGGATATGGAATCATCGATATTCGTCCTGACGTAGTTGCCCCCCCCGAGCCACTTCCTAATGGGGTTGAACGATAACTTCCTGGCGTTCGTATCCGTCGTCGACGGTACGGCACTCGTTTCCTCCTTCGATGGCACCGTATTGAACGGTTGGTGATTCGCTATCTCGTCATCTCCGCCGCCATCCTGATACGTCAATTTCCGTGGACTGGGATCGCTCCCGATGCTACCGTCGCTGCCGCCGCCGATGCCGCTGTCCGAATCGGACTCCGGCGACGTGGGCGGGGTGGTGGTGAACGACGGGATGGAGGACGACGTCTTGTTCGTCATCGGCGACGAGTGGGGACATCCCTCCTTGTCGTCGTCGTTCTCGGTCGCGCCAGTACTAACGAGTATCATCGACCCGGACGTCCCCTCCACGCTCGGGGACGACGAAAGCTTTCCGGTATGCACCGCCACGGCAGGATGAATTCCATTCCTTTTCTCCTCGGCGGCGGTGATGGCGTCGGCTGCCATCTTGTCGGGTTGGTGGTGGTGGTCAGACCAACGCTTGCCGGTGTACACCGAAGAGGATGGAGCGGCCTCCCCCTCCCTCCCAGGCGGGGTCCATCGCCTCTTCGTGACGTCGGCGGCGGCAGCGGCGTTATCGGACGTCGCATCATCCCGCATCATGGCCGTGCCGATTTCGCGTTTCGGCGGCGTCCACCGTCGAGCGACGACGACGGGCGACGACGACGATGGCGGCATGGGGATGGGCACCATCGCGCCGATGTGGGCGGTGGAGGAAACGGATGATGCATTCTGCCTCTTGTCCGGGGGCGTCCATCGCCTCACGGGCGGCATCGATGCCACCTTCGCCTGTTCCTTCAACCGTCGATCGGCGAGTACCGCGCCAATCTGATAATCGGGCGGAGGCGTCCACCTCTTGACGACGGGTGTGGCCGGCGTTGGTGTATCGATTATGGCGGCCTTCTTGTTGGGCGGCGTCCATCTCCTGATGGGAATTGGCGCGGAATTCGGAATAATGCGATTACCCACCACCACCGCCCCCCTTCCGACGCCGGTGGAGGAGGACGACGACGCCGATGTCGCAATCGATGCGATCACGTCCTTTTTGTTATTGTTCTCGTTTGCATTTGCATTCTCGTCCTTGTTGTTGTTATCGTTACCGTTCCTGGCGAACATTCCCTCCCACCTCGCGAAGACATCATGTTCCCTCCCCTCCTGACCATTCGTCGATGACTTGTCCTGACCGGGCGGTCCATCCTTCGAAGTCCTCTCCAACAACGACAAGGACGATGATGACGATGATGACGATGATGACGACGATGATGACGAGGAAGTGGGTGGGAATGTTGGTCCTCCTCCACCCCCCGGAATCGTCAACGCGTCCTTGTCCGTGGATGACGATGATGACGACGTTGATGATGACGCTGATGACGATGATGATGATGAGGTTCCATCATTCGTTGGAGAGGAGGAGGGCGGTGCGGCGCCGCCACCGCTTTCGTTGTTGTCGTCCCCCGCTTCTGCTGCTACTGCCGCCACTGCTCCTCCCGCCATAGCCGTCTCCGCCGCCGCTAACGCCGCGTCTGCCATCGCGATTGCCTCCGCGAGTGCGCTCGAAGGTAATCTCATGTTCTGGCTGAATGAAAACGTTTCCATGTAATTCTTATAATCCTTGTTGATGATAATAATAGAAACTGATCTTACGCTTATGGTGTACCGATGCCAACACGGACCTACCTACTCGTACCAACCCCGTCCGCGTTCAAATGAAATGAATGAATATGAGGCATGAACTCGCATTTGCTTTCAAATGGAGGGAATTGAGTTTGAATTCGAGAAATCTTTCTTCGGGGTCTTGTAAAGAGGTATTCGGCGGGATGTTCGGGTGTCGATATCTTGTATACTCCGCCAGGTACCATGCGTTGCATACTTCGACATAAGCAAAGATACCTTTTCTACCTACTTTAGGAAAGGAATATTTTTGCGGAAACAATCGTGTTGTGGAAAGAGAAAAGGAGAGAGAAAGGAGGAGGCAGGGCATAGAAATCAAGTTGGTCTACGTCTGTCGGACTGCTGAAGATGAGAGATGGAGATAAATCGCCAACACAACAACTATCCCTATTGGTGGTGCCGTCCTCTCTCTCTACAAATAATGACAGGTGTATCAATGATGCTCATCGATATTTCTCCTGATGCTCCAAGGGGGAGAGGGGGGGGGGACAAGGCCGGTATGTCGTTCATCTGGCCATCACCACAATCTACTACGACTAGTTACCGGCAACAAAAAACATAACGATTCACGTCTATTGACTCTGGGATTGTTGGTTGTTGATCGTTGGATAGATTACTACGGGCACATCATACCATAGGCATAGGACATCATACAAATACTATACTAAATAAAAAAATGAGTGAATGCTAGGTCGGGACCTCTCCTTCTTCCCCTTGTCCCAAGCCATCCATGGCTGTCTGGAACCTCAACCATGGCACCTTACTATTAGTTGTACTCCACCAAGTGTGATCCAGGATTTTGATCGCAATCCCAAATCTGAGCCAACACATGTATGGAGGTTATGACATAATGATACATTCCAAAATCCTCATCCAAAGCATAGAAGAAATGATCTCAAACATTTTGAGTATGTATTGAGTGGATGTGGGAGCCATTCCATGGTGGTCTGGAGCCTCAACCACGGCACCATGTTGGTATTTAAGCGCACCAACAGGTGTGCTTCAGGATTTTGACCAAAATCCCAAATCTGAGCTAACATATGTATCAAGGTTGTGACATAATAATACACTCCAAAACTCCTCATCCAAAGCATACTATAAATGGTCTGTAACACTTTGTGTATGTATTGAGTGGATGCGGGAGCCATTCCATGGTGGCTTGGAGGCTCAACCATGGCACATTGTTGTTATTTGAAGTGCACCACCAGGTGTGACCCAGGATTTTGACCAAAATCCCATATCTGAGCCAACACATGTGTTCATGGTAATGTCATGATATTATTTGTCATAGCACCTCATCCTAGGCACAGGAAAGTTCTGAACCATCACCTTTGCATATGAATTGAGTGAACGTGTGAGCCATTCCATCATGGTCTGGAGCCTCAACCATGGC
>JALLBA010000059.1:0-33170 GCA_036939675.1 Cyclostephanos invisitatus | reverse complement strand
CGTCCTCGACCACGACCTCCGCCGTTACTGCCCCCCCCTCCCCCCCCCCCCCTATCGACACTCGTCAATCGCGTCGCCGTCGCCGGTGCCACCGGCCGTACAGGACGTTACGTCGTCGAGGAGCTGCTCTCGCGCAACGTTCCGGTCCTTGCCATGGTCCGAGACGTCGACAAGGCGAACGACGTCCTGGATCCCACGAACGAATACCTCACCATACGCAAGACCGACCTGGGCAATAGGAACGACGTCATCTCGGCGTTGACCGACGACGACGGGTGCGATGCCGCGATATGGTGCGCCACCGGGTTTTCCGACTCCCCCGATCAGAGCTGGCTAACGAGGCTCACGGCATTGTTCGGATTCGCGACGAATTCCAAGGCGAGCATCGACGCCGTGGGTCTGCCCGCGTTAGGAGAGGGGCTTGCGAAGAAAGAGGGAGGAGGGGGCGGTCTGCCGAGGGTCGTCATGCTCAGTTCCGCGGGCGTCACGCGTCCCGATTGGTCCGACGAGAAGAAGCTCGCGCTCGAGGGCAGCGCGGCGATACCCATCGTTAGGTTGAACCCCTTCGGCATACTCGGGCTGAAGAAGGAGAGCGAGGAGAGGTTGAGGACCTGCGGTGAGTTGACGCTACAGTGCAGCGGGATGAATGTCTCTTTCTGCGCAGTGGAGGGGGAAGATTGGATCGTTACGAGGATTGCCGAACATCGCATCTAAATTCGTCTGTTGTTGGAGGAGGGGGACTCTTCACTAGGCTATTCCATTCAATTCAAGCACGGTGTTCTCGCGGTTGCCATTTTTGCGATTTCCTTTCCGTTCCCATCCAAATAACGTCATATCCCCGAACCGCTACCTCTCTCGATAAATAACAGGTGTGGAATACTGCATCTTCCGTCCGTGCGGTCTCAACGACAATTGGTCACCGAATCAGCGCCCGATCTTCTCCCAGGGCGACGTGGCCGTCGGGCGCATCAATCGCATGGACGTCGCTAAAATCCTAGTCGACATCCTATCGACGCCGGAGGCCACCGGTAAGACGTTCGAGGCGTTCTCCATTGCCAACTCGGAGGGGTATTATCCCCCCGCTCCGTCGCTCGGTCCGGCGCTATCGCGACTCGTGCCGGATTCCCAAAACGGCGGTACGGGACTCAGCGAGGATGCGGTCCGGGCGACGTACGCGCTGATGCAACAGCTGTTGCCGGGGGAGAAGCAGGACGCCGCGCGTCTCGCGATGGGTCAGACTTACGAACAGCTCGATAGGGACGAGAAAGGGCGGCTCGGCGAGCGTGGCACGGAGGTCGCTCCCATTCGCACCACTTGAGCCATTACGTGTCTCGCCTGATCGATGAAATTCCCTCTGATTGGTTTTTCATGGCAGAGATTCCAATGTACCGTGGGTTGTTTCTCGATGAAATATTTACTTGGGCTGGTCACGCAAATCACGCTACGTCGTTGGCGGCATTCGACTGGCCGAGGATACGGACGACGTGACGTGATGGGGTGTAATGCCATTTTCGTAAACCGATTCTCCTCCTAAGTATCTATTATAAACACAAATTACTCGACGCATTAACTCGAACGCGCCGCTGACGCGGCGGTGGATGCGGCCTGCTGATTCCTGAGAACGAACGCATTCGTCAAATTTGGATCGAGTCCGACGACCGCGCTCCTGAAGGCGTTGTTGAATAACGCGCTCGCCTTGTCCATCGGCATTAGGTCTATGGGACCCACGAAGTCGGTACGACTCCTGCCACCGAGGCTCTCGTACCACGACCTGCGGATCGGCGAGAATGATCCCCCCTCGCCCCCGATTACGACGCCACCGTCCCCGTCGACGACGACGACGGACGCGGCGGCATTGTTATTATTATCCCGCACGCCGGAATTCAGCGCCTCGTACGCCATCTTCACCAGACCGAATTTCTCGGCATGCACATCGATCTCCTCTTTCGTCCTATCGGCATTCACGAACCTATCCGGATGATTCGCCATCGATTCCCTCTTGTACGCCGACTTGATCATCGACGCATCGGTACAACCGACCTCGAGACCGAGTATTTCCCTCGCCCTGCCTTTCGTCATCCCGACCTTCACGCCGGAATCGGCATCGACGTAACTGTCGGCGGATTTGCCCTCGATGACGTCCTCGTACACGTGACGTATCCAGGAATCGACGGGTTCGGCGCTGTATTCGACGAGGTTTCGCGGGAGCGACTTGAGCGCGGGCGACGCCAATGTCGCCGCGAAGAATATCTCGCGACAGTAGTACGACACGGCGGCACGGACCGGTAGCATGCGCGATGCATCGTCGTCGATGTCGCCGACTCCGCCACCTCCCCCCCCCCCGTCCGGCCTGACCACGCATATCTGCGCCACCGGTATCCAGTCCGACGCCGATCGCATGGCGCTGTTGTTGCCGTTGCCGTTGACATTGCCCTCCGCCCTGCAACGTGCCGCGACGATGTACTCCGTGGTGATGTCCGCGTTCGCGACGTCGTCGTCGTCGTCATCGTCGTCCGACGACGCTTTAGCGGCGCTGAACGCCCTAGTCGATTCGTGCATCAATTCGTCGTACAGCTTCTGACTTTTGATCCACGCCTTGCTAACGTCGAACGGCTTGTTATCGGACCTGGTCGCTGAGGATGCCCCGCCCCCTCCCATTCCCTTCGACGACGACGACGACGACGAAGATGCGTTCTTCTTCTTCTTGCCGCCGCTACCGCCGGCCATGCCCATTCCCGATCCCGCGGCCATCGAAAGGCGAAAATAATGCGCCGCGTCACGACGACGATGCGCGCGTGGTCGAGGAGGACCATCCACGACGTGGACGAGGTCGCGGACGAAATTCGACGTACTTGTGGAAAAGGAATGGACGAGGATCGCGCTCTCGCCATGTTGCGTGATCGTCGTGATGGACGATGCCAATAATAATGCGAATACAAGTGCCTGGCATCGTCTTGGCCTCGCCGCGGTCGTTATCGTTGTCGTCCTAGTCATGATTTGAAAATGTTTTTGTTACACTTTATGATGATAATATCCGTGTATTGATAATAGAAGAGAGCTGGGGCGAGTGACGGACATGATGTGGCTGATGGCAACGCAGATTCTACTACCATACTAGGGGGACGAATGGAGGAACGAATTTTTCTCTTTTCCTGGATGGTGGGGAGGGAGGGCTAAGGGGGATTTGTGACACGGAGGAATTCAATACACAATGAACCCACATGAGCAGGAATAAGTACTGATTCAACAGAATCTCTGAATCTCATTATTCAGAGTTGAGAAGACACGTGGAGGGCAATAATCATATTTTAGTACCTGACCAATCGCATTCTCTATCCGTTAACACACTACTTTTCAAAATCAAATGTTTGAGATACAAGTGTACCTCAACATCGGCGCCTCCCTCCCCCCCCCCCATTTCAAGAACGATGCACTTGGACCCCATCCTTGATCGCAAGTGGCATATTATCGTCCCTCGTTTCCATTCTCCATTTCCTCCATGTACTAATGATCAAGTGAACCGAACGCTCGATCTTGAGCACGAGCCTCAATTCTTCCATGCGTTCGCGCACATCCGCGCCGCTGACGGGGGATGCGGTCGTTGCAATACGCATGATGCTGTGCGTCCTATCCATCCTGTACCCCAATGCACCGAAGGATATTTTTGGGAAGAAGCTTTGGACTCGATGTCCAATTTGGTGGAACATCACCGTCATTGCCACGAAACGCTGAAGCGATGCCACGCGGGACTCGTACAACTCCATGCTAAAATGTTGACTGCGCGACATCGCCATGCTGTCCACTCCCGGTGTCGAGTGCCTACGGAGTTCTTCCCCGAAGTACTGCTCCTTGCTCGCTTGTACTTGAATCAAACCACGGCCATCGCGGTTCTTGGTGCCCAACTCGGCGAGTAAATTCGGCATTCGAGCGACCCTTAGGAATTCGTCAAATGACAGCCTTCCGCTGTCCTCGACGTCGGCTTCCTCGAACAGCTTCTGGAGGTGCTCCTTGGAGGTGCCGGAGTCAATCTTTTGGTATGCCGCGATGAATTCGTCTAGAGAAACAACGCCATCGCCATCGACATCGATTTCGTTGAATACACGTCGAGTGTTCTCAATACCCTGAAGATCCTTGATCATGTTATCTACCACATTCGACTCGGTATGCTGAATGTCGTTGCTCTGGGTGCGCTTCTTCCGAGCATCCCGCTCGAGGTTGACGTAGGCACCCAATAGAGATGCACTGGATCTCGTGGTCTTCGCCTGGCGCGATCTCGATAGGGATAGTTCCAAGAAGCTTCCGTCGAAATTCCCCATCCTGGTCGACTCAATGATGAACGAGGCAGCCCGTGATAGGCTAGACCATCGACCTCCCGTTTCTTCTCTCATTTTCTCTCTCCTTTGCTGGGCCAGATCCACCTCCTGATCGATGTTGTCGAGAATTTTCTCGGAGAGGAATAGTGGACGGTGTGATTTCAAGTATATCGCACGGTGCCTGACGAATTATATGCAAATAACGGAAATTGTTTTAGCTTCTTCGGGAGAATTCGACACGAATTCAAGGATGACCATGTACTCACGATAGCGGAAGCTTGGATTTGTTGTGCCCAATTGTGATACTCTCGCAAGTTCCTCCCAGGCTTTGGATGGAACTAGCTTGGTTGACTGAGAGGCAAGTTGATGCTAGAGAGAGAAAAAGAGAGAGAGCGGAGAAAATCCACAGTTTAATGAAAAGTATCGGTCAGATTAGTGCGAGATATTTGATTCTAAACGAACCTTCGAGGGAGGTCAAGGCAGGAAGCCGACCGTCTGGTCGCCCACAAACAAGAAGGCTCCCTCGAACGACCCGATGCCTGCCAATCGAAAAGTGAAATATTTGTGAGAATGGTTTGGATAGGTATTACCGCTCATTCAAACTAAAGCGTGCACTCACGTGTGTCGATGGACGAGATGGTCTGCGGGATTACCGCTCAACACGTTTAGTCCGGCTATGCTGTATGAGCAAGCAAATATCTTGCTGAGGAAAGCTTCGGCCGACTGAGCGACCCAGGGGCAGTCTCCAACAACGACAGTCCTTCCAACCATTCGGTGGCGTAAATTCCGCCGTTCCACCAATCGAACGATCGTGATATTTATCTGCGGAAGCCAGAAGTAGATCAATGCATCCAGGAACCTGATGATGTAGAAAGCGCCTTCGGAGCCAGTGAGGCCACACGCTTTTGCTACTGCACTGATCAGAGGGAAACCGCTTGTAACAGTGATCAGGACGTAGAAAAAGCTCATCACATACGCCTGTGATATAAGTACAAATGACTAATGAGCGGTCATCCTTTTCGAGATCACCAACATAATCGTGAGGAACTTAAAACTTACCTTTGCGTTCTCAAGGATGTGATTGGCCCACAGATCCCCAGCCGATCGAAGTTCCCACTCAGTTTTGCTTCGCTTTTCATGAATTCGGTTACCTTTGCAGTCGACTCCAACAATTTCCTCTAACGCTTTAAGACCATCTTGATTGCATCGCTCAAGAATCTGCAAATCACGCTCTCTAATAATCGACCCAGCTACCCTACTGAAATGAGGATCGCTAATTATTGTGACGCAAATGTGTCCAAAGATATTAGTCAACAGCTGATGGGTGGCCACGACACTCACTGAGCACGGCTCGGCGGGGCGAACGCCAACCTCAGTGGAGAAAATTCTGGACGATAACAAGTCATCGCTGTACATGCTTCGCAACTGTTTGCCAATCTGGGTGTCCCATTCGGATGTGACAGTGAAGATTGAGGACGAGAAGCTCTGCAATAAATTGGAGCAGGCAAGGGGTCCAAACGTCCCCCCGCTGTGGCTGACAATGATGATGATGGGGTCCTTCATATCCATAGATTTCTGAGAGTATGGAAAACCCGTGCACGGCATGGGAAGCTCCTGGCCGAACAAGCCAAGAATTTTATTGCTGCTCACTGCCTTGATGAATAGCTTAGGAAAGCTTTTCTGAAGATCTGAAACAAATTGTTCTGCGACCCACAGCGACACCTCGCAACCCGTGACCAGTATATCCACTGTGTCACCATGGCATGTAATCTTGCCATCTACGTGCGCTTTCATCCTAGCTCTAATACAGTTGGCAAGATTCCACGCAGTCATGCGGTTCAACCCGACGTTGTGCCAATCATCCTGAATCTGCTTACAAACCCTAGGAATGTCCTGGATATCTGCCAACACTGGATCAGCGCTTTCGCCTAGTAATGGCTTGATAAACTCATTATTTTCCAGTAGAGTCAGTCTTTTCGACAATTGCTTGAACTTTTTGTGGCTCTGCTGTAAGAGTACTACATTGACACGATTGTTCATCATCTTCTCTACGACCAAATGCCTGTTGGGAGGCGAAATGGCAGGTTCTGCATCCTCTGCAAAGCCCCAATCAAGTAGACAAATCTCTCCTCCCAGATCATCCAGGTCAAGCCGGACGGCATTGTCGGCCTCCCTGCTTTCTCCCTGAACTATGTTGCCTCTGGGATTCTCATAATTGAGCCCAGCCTTCACGGCGGCTTGCTCAGATCCATAGCAAATGAGTCCCTTCCGAGGGTAGAATGCAATCGACATAGTTTGTCCGCGTGCAGCGAAGCAAGTTTGTCGATGTGCATCAAGAGAAGATGCGATCATCAGTCCGAATGATCCCTTGGCATTTTCGAGGAAAGTGCGGGTCGACTGCAGCAAGTCATTGTCGAAGAAGGCGCGAATTGTGGCACGGACAAAGTTGACCAAATCTGCATCCTCTTCATCGGACGAAATGAATTTAGACAGTTTGCTCATGGCAAGTGCTGACCTGCGCTGTGACTCTCCCAATCCAACCTTCACCACTTGGGCTGCTAGATTTCCACGGAGCGATTCCGAGACCGTCAACGCGAAATGCATTCGCTTCTCTTCGTTTGAGCTAATACTTTCTAAGGAGACGTTGCTCTGTTTGGAATCGAGGAGTTCATCCAATACATTCTCGAATGTCTTCGCAATCGCCTCGTAATCTTCAATTGTAGGATAAGCCACGATGGGGTTGGATTCTACTTTGCTGCTTGTCAAGGTCAGGCACAGAGCATATCGAATGCTCAAAGCGAATGAGCCTTGACATCGGAGTAAGTCGATCACTCCGGCAATCGTGGCTAACGATGATCAAATATGCGTGTTAGTTGGACAATCACTACAATCGATACGATTGGGCAGGTAGAACATCATGGGAAAGCTTACCAGAGTCAACTGAGGTGGGCATGGGCGTACCAAGTACTTTCTCCAGCCACTGTTGAACAACCTCGACATCATAGAATTTTCCATTCACCTTAAAGAAATCAAAGTCGCCATTGTGAGTTATGTAGTTTTCCACACCGATACGACGCATCCGCCGAAGGCTGCTATCGTTGGATGCAGTTGATGACGACGAAGACGAACCAAAGGAGTACATATTGTACAATCGTCGTTCGGACCATTTATGAGGATGCGTCCCATCGAAGCTCGCCTTGCTCGATGTGGCGAACCGGGTATGACCGTAGAAGCCCCTGACGAGCTGCCCCCCGCCGTTGTTGATGTTGTATTCCAACTTGTCCCATCCGCGTATATTCCCCGTCAATCGTTCGCAATTGTCCTTGGCGACCTTGTTCCGCACGCCCTTGGAGAGATCCGTTCGCTTGGCATTGACGACCCGGGAACGGACACCGTGCAGGGGAGGCGGGAGCGATGATGATGGTTTTCGTTTCTTCTTCGTGGAGTAGTGGTCTGGTTCGAAGGTGACGACGCCGCCGGATTGGGCGCCTTCGCGTGCGATCGTCACGGGTGAATGAGGAATGAGGGGGGGGGGGGGGGGTATATAAACTTTCAATCTTTCTCAGATTCGCCATGTGAATGGCAAATGTCACATACCTCTCATCATTGTCACATTTACCATCTTTTCGAGAATGTCCAATGCGGTCCTGCCCCCATCAACGGACAGCCACGACGGGTTGAGCAGCAGCACGCCGAAATTGCCACAGAAACATATGACGAAATGAGACGAGGACGAGGATGGATTGACGGGAATGAATCCTAGCAAATCCGTCGCGATCGCTTCCATAGCGGTGATGTACGCGGCAAATGTCACGGCTGGATTGAGGAACATGCTGAAGCTTCTGAACCTGTGAAGCAGTCGACGAATGATGTTCTCTGATGATCGCTCCTTCTCGTAACGAAGTTCGGACCTCTCCCTCGCCATGATATGGAGCAAATGACAAACCACGGCCAAAATTAGACTGAATATCCATCCCGCATGACGGATCGCCCGTATCGTCGAATCTCGATCGTCGTGTCCTGCTGTTGGTAGATGGATCATGGAGTACCGTCCAAGGACGATGCGCGCGACGTCGCGTAGGAGGCCTGCCAGTCTCCCCGACGACGACGACGACGACGACGACGACGTCGCGTCAGGGAGAGATATCCCCTCGAATGTAAGCGAATGGGCTGGCAGGAGCCACGATGCCATGGCCAAATGCGCCAGCTCGTGAAGGACGCCGAAGGCCACGTAGGCCGCCATTAGGGAGAGCGTCGTCGAATGGCGCCGATCGTCGCTGATCGTCATTATTTTTCTCGCAATGTATTATCAACTCTCTAGAGACGTTACGATCTGTAGGTATTCCCGGGACGAAACTCAATGGAGAGGAGATCGGATTTCAACTTAATGAAGAGAGTGTGATCTATATGGAGAATGATCGGGCATCATCTGTCTCCTCTCCGATTGTATTTTCATCGCGAATGCCTTCATCAAAACAGCGCGTGACGACGGTGGGGTGTCAACAATGAGAGATTCGAAGAGATCCGATCGCGTTTCTCCATCCTTTACGTGCGATATGTACCGTCTCTACCTGTGGTACCAGTCGTGGCTGTCATGATGACGTCACAACATAGAGTAAAGGTACGTAAGTACGCTACATACGCTATTTCGGGGAACTTTTTTTGCCGCCATATTATTTTGCTATTTCGGGGAATTTTTTTTGCCGCCATATTATTTTGTTATTTCCACCCGAAATCCACAATGCCCAAGTTCCGATCGTCGAGTAGGAGTGGGACCACCACCATAATATTCTCCGCCGTCGACATCATCCTCACCGCATCGATCCTCTTCTTCCTATTTTTCACCCCTCCACATCCATTCGTCGCGGCCTCCACCTCATTGTTCGGGGGGGGCAACAGCTCGTCGTCGTCGTCGTCGTCGTCGTCGATTGCGTTCGTTCGTCCCCCCCGAGGGGATAATACGCCGACCGTCGGGACCGTCGCGGGGGATACGAAGACGACGACGAAGACGACGTCGATGAAACTCCCACCGTCCTCGGCAGCATTCATGAAGCGCTCGCTTTCCCCCATCGCGAAATCCTCCTCCTCCTTCTCGTCGTCCTCGTCGTCGTCGTCGTCCTCCGCATCCACCGTCTCGGCGATGCGCGACTTTTACGACTCCCTCTCGAACTCGTGGATAAATCAACTATCCTCCGAAAGTCCCGAGAATTACGAGCGCAGTCTATCGAAGGTCGGTCGTGGCGGTGGACCGGGCAGGCCGGTGTATAACGGGCATTACGTCGAGGTGCGTCCGACGCCATTGAAAAATCCGAAATTGGTCATACACTCCCAGGAGACGATGGACGACCTGGGATGCTTCGCGCGCGGATCGCACGAGTCGTCGTCGTTCGTCGAATACTTCGGTGGCAACGTCGATGTCGACGGGGGCGACGTCACCGAGAGTGACGGCGCGGTGCGGACGTGGGCGACCCCGTACGCGCTGTCGATCATGGGACGTCGATACACGAACAATTGTCCGTACGGTACCGGCGACGGATACGGCGACGGACGCGCCATTAGCGTGGGGGAGGTATTGGTCGATGCGGATCGTGCGGCGGGGGAGGGGGGAACGGGGGGGGACGAATCGGACGGTCGCGATGGCGGCGGCGGCGGCGGCGGCGACGGTCGTCGCATCGAGCTACAGCTCAAGGGGGCCGGACGCACGCCCTTCTGTCGCGGCGCCGACGGCCGGGCCGTCCTCCGATCGTCGATACGCGAATTCCTTGGCAGCGAATCGATGCATCACCTCGGCGTGTCGACAACGCGCGCCCTGTGCCTCGTGGTCAGCGACGGTCCAAACGGCGACACGTCCCGACGACCTTGGTATTCCTCCAGCAAGAGGGGGAACGATTCGATCCCGGACGTGAACGATCCGAGATTGGCGCGGTACGACCTGTCGCGTAGGAGGGAGATCATAAGTCAATTGATGGCATCGACCAAAAGCGATCCGGACGTGTTGGTCGAGGAAAGGTGCGCCATAACCACGAGGGTATCCCAGAGCTTCGTCCGGGTGGGTCATCTCGATCTATTCGCTCGTCGCGTCGATGCCCTTTTGGAGCGCGCGTCGGCAGGGGAATACGACGACGACGACGTGGACGACGACGCGGACGCAATGTCGAACGAATGCGCGGAGACGACGACGACGACGACGTCGAGGAAGGGGAGGGCGATGGAGAAGATCGCGAATACTCCCCAGTATCGTGAATTGGAGGACATGATGTGGCACGCGTGCTACCGCGAGTATCACGACGAGGCGTACGCGCCACACGTCGGGGAGGGCGATGCGACGTCCGCGGCATCGGCCCTGATGGAGTGTGCCATGACGAGCATCGCCGCGATGGTCGGGGGGTGGATACGCGTGGGATTCGCGCAGGGGAACTTCAATGCCGATAATTGCCTCGTGGGCGGTAGGACCATGGATTACGGTCCCTTCGGCTTCATTGACGTATACGTGAGTTGCTTATATTACATTCGTTATTTTCGTTACTTCCTTCTATGATTTCGGTGGGACCGTTGATATTTCTCTTCGATGAACATCTCATTTCATCATTGCTTTTCATCTCCTGAATCTGTTCACAGCATCCCCTGGCGGCGAAATGGACCGGATCCGGCGATCACTTTGGCTTCATGAACCAGCCAAGCGCAGGTTACGCGAATTTCGCGGTCCTAGTCGAAAGTCTCCTGCCAATTATCGACGTAAACGGAGGTGACGTTGACGAGGTCCGCGACGCGATGCTTAAGAAGGGTCAGTCGGTCTTCACCGACGCCGTCGGTGTAGCCATTAGGTCAAAGATGGGGCTCGTGGGCGGCTCGCCGGAATGGACGTCCAATGAAGCGGACAAACTGTGGGAGGAGATCGAGCCTCTACTCCGAATATCGCGCGGCGATTGGACTCTGTTTTGGCGACAACTGACATACGTCGCCGCGAGGTATTCGCCAGCTGCCGAAAGCGTGCGGGACCGGGATGGTCCCGACGAATACACCCCCGACTACGATGGCATGATGACGATGTTGCTGGGTGAGGGCAGTACGTATCCGTTTTACGACGCCCTGACGGACGATAATCGGGATAGTCTACGAAAATGGATCGAGAAATGGCACGTCGCGATGACGACGTGCTATCGGTACGCAGCTGGACGTTCAGAGTTTGTATCGCCGCCTGAAGAGATTATGAGGCTGGCGAATCCCAAATACACACTACGAGAATGGATGCTGGTGGAAGCCTATTCCAAGGCAGACCTCACAGGCGACTACAACGGAGTACACGAATTGTTCAGATTGATTAAGGATCCCTATGGAGAGGGCACGGCGGATGATCACGAAAAGTATTACCGCCGTGCTCCTGACGAATCCTTGCGAGCGGGAGGTACTGCGTTTATGTCCTGATCCTCGTAAGCGGGTTTGGAACTGTTGGGGGATGGGTGCATCGATGTTATTCTGCAACGACGTTTGAACTAAGAAGGTATGCAGGTACCGTCAATGTGATCCTCCCACAATACCAAGCTCGCGAATACAAAACGAATGTATGCATGTTTCTTAATGTGATATTGTTAGAGAGGGCTGAGGTCATTTGTAATGACGGAAGTTATGGTCGAGATCTCGATCGTTCCATCCTGAAATAAAATGATAATTATGCCTTCATGTATGCTAATTCTGACAGAGACGTCGTTTAGGAATTATTTTGCATGCCGGATACAACATGAGGCTTTCGGCGCCAGAGATGAGGCCCAGAGATCACTGCAAGTAAAAAAGCTCTGGTATGGTAGAGCACTAGTTATGTTTTTTTTATTAACTGCAGTACGACTCTAAATAAATCGGAGATCACTGCAAGTAACAAACCTCTGGTAGAGCTCTTTGTAATGTTATTTGTGTCAAATGCAATACGACTCTAAATACGTCGCAAAGTCAGCAGTACTATCATATTGTTATTGCTCACTATCGCGTTTATGCTATCATGGCCCCTCTAACCTTTTCTGACTTGGTCCTTCTAACCTTCTTCGCATGTTCCTAGCCCCTAGGAGATTTCCTTGGCGATTTCTGCTCCAATTCCTGTCCAGTGAACGCATCCCCGAATCCTTTACCGACAGATCTCACACCAGAGAAGAGACCACGGCCTACAGAAAACACGCCACTCACGGTCCCATCGACCGCTGTCTCAAGGCCTTGCCCAATACCACTGCCCATAGTGGCAAACCCTGCCCCAACCTCAGATGCGAATTGCTTGCCATCACCAGTCGTCACCCCTTTGGCGATACCTTTGCCTACGATTTGAATACCTCCTCCAAGTCCTCCAATGATCTGTCCGATGCCTTTTCCCGCTCCGCGTATGATGTCACCTGTTCCGGCTCCAACACCTTTGACGCCACTGCTAACGCCTTCTCCTAGCCCTGACACAACACTATTCACGCCTGCACCAACTACTCCCAAGCCTACCGATTCTGTCGCTTCTTGAATACCACCTCCAATGGTACTGGTTACAGCAACAAGACTGTCACCAATTATGTCACCAGATTTTTTCAGCACGAACTTTGCTGATCTTCCGGCTAAATTGCCAGTCATGCGTAGTAGATCGCCTTCGATGAACTCTTCTCCGCCGGATTCTCGAGCAGTGAGGTACTTCCAATCTTGAAAGCTGGTTGCTGTCATGAGAGTTACCATTTTAGACTTGAGCTGTGCGGTGTACACGGCTTTGATTGTATCTGCTAACCTGTCAGGTGGGCCTTTGATGTCTCTGACCATGTACCCTTGGAAACGAAGATCAGCCCTGTCGATGGTGAACTTTAAACGAGTTGTAAAGTAGTTGGTGAGTTTTGCTCCACTGACACCCCTGATAAGTTGATACCGAGAAGATTGAGGCTGGCGTTTGAAGCTGAATACAAGGGTGAAAGGAGAAACCCTTAGTGTCTTCACATCATAGAGCTTGTCGCTCCTTGGTGGCCGGTAATTTCCGTCTACGATCCGACAAATCAAAAAGAGCAAAAGTAAGCAGGGATGAATCAAGATAAAATAGGGATGCATCATTCAGTCAATCCAAAAAAGTTCACTCTAACAGAATGATTCAGGAGAGGCCAGATATCAGTCACTTTCAGACGGTTCAGCGATCTGTCTAGCTCCCCAGCATGCCCACATCGATCTCACATGATATGAATGTGGAAGGCTTGAAACGAAACATGACAAATCGTACCTAAATCCAAGTCGTCCCCATCTTTTAGCCTAGGATCTGAGACCGACACTGAGAATTTACCAGTTGTGTCGTCCCACTTCAAATCTAAATCCACTCCTGCCAATTCAGCAGTTGCCAGCATAGTTCGATTAGAAATGTCCAACATTCTCCAAACAAAGTCCTCGCCTGTATCGACAGTTATCTTTTCTGCCTTGCCATCACTATATGCGAGATTAAGATCGAACAGGTCAACTCTTATCAAATCGGCACTCAAAGATCCCCTTGTACGAACACATAAGTCAAAGAAACTCTTGTTAGGGGACATGGAATCAAAAACGACTGGGCTTTCCGTGTTTGGAGAACAATCTAGAATCCGCACATTGTGTACTACAACAGAAAATTGAGCACGCTCGATGGAGGAGGGATTCATGCCGTGGACTTTCGGGATTTCTTCTTTGAATACTCGTTGGAAATCAATGGTGAAGCGGTGAAGTAAGATCTGAGCCACATCAGGGAATGATTTACCACCTTTTCTCGCCTCAACATTATAATCATGCCTCGCTTCGGAAAGCTTCTTCTCCAGCTCGACTGAATTGACCTTATGGTGCTCGAGATACTTTCTGATTGCAGTCCTATTTTCCTCGTACTTTAGTGACTCTTCTTCGGTATCTTTAAGCGTAACTCTCATCGCGGACCATCGAACACGGAATCTAATGAAGTCATGCAAGAAGAGACTACTAGAACTTTCCACATCAGTATCAGTTTCTTTGAAGCTGAGAGCTCCAATCTTTATGACCATGCGGGAATCTCTTGCGCCTGTAACAGTCTGAATAGCTAGGCTTCCAAGCGCATCGCCGGTGGCTTTTGACTTAACAACACATATCCTGAGGCCAACATTATCAATCTGCACAGGACCAGTCAGCCCATTTATAGCTGGAACCTCGAATTGGGCCACGATGGAATCATTTCTATCGCGTGATATGGGAGAAATTTTCAACGGGTCGAGTAAAAATTGTGGGTGGGCTAATTGCTTGACCCAAATTTTATGTAACTCGCTCCCATTGAATATGACAAATTCTGGGACAACGTGGAGTTCACTACCTTCAGCGGTGAGATTCCTGTAGGCAAAGTAAGACGACGGTGTGCCATCCGCCCACAAAATCGGCATCGAATCAATGCCTTGGGTCATGGAACAATCTTCAATTCTGAAGGGCATGCTCCGCTTCATGCCTTCCTCTCCATCCATTGTCAACTTAACAAGCCGGATGAAAGTTTTAGAGTCGGGAAGGAGCGAAACTCTTCTACGGTGATGAGCAGATGAGAAAGCGCCATATGGAGGCGATCCTGTTATAGATCGCACATGCAGTGCCTCGGCAACTGATTTCAAGTTTCTCTGGTTCTCGTTGTCTCCTGCCCATGACACATTCTCAAATAGCAGTGTCCCAGTATGATCGACCGCATAGTTGCAGACAATAAATACAACAGTTCGGGCACCTCCATCCAAACCACTTATACTTTTGACTGCTCCATTGAGGTCAGGTGTCACGTCCCCTTCCTCTAAGACGTGAAAGTCACTACCACGGTTAGGACCAGTGACTTGTCGCAACGACTCATATCGATGGAGCGATTTCGATTGGAATGGAAAAGTGCAGCGTAACGGTTCGAGAATTTTTCCATTCAGAGGTATGTCGATGAAAGTACCGTCAACCCACCCCGTGGAGGTACCACCGATCGGCAAATCTGAGCACTTCAATGATATAGCAAGAGATGGACCAGGTGTGAAAACCTCAACCGATTCTAGCATCCGTATTCGGTGAGTCGTATAGTTGGTATGCTGAGCTTCAGCAGGTGAATTTTCAGCGTTAGATCCATAGGATGAGATAAATGTGTGTGGCATTGGAGTCCGTAGGATCAAGCTCACGGGCATTTTGTTTTGCATAATGAGTCGTGGTTCAACGAACAGCTCAACGAAGGGGCGGGAGTTCCCAACCAAAGAAACTTTGCAGCAAATATTCACAGCCAGGGAAGGTATTTTGGTGTTGCGATATGATGGAGAACATACAACAGTGAGCACTCTCCTCCTGTCATCAGATGTTGCAATTTTTATCAAATGCTCCAAAGGCGGCATGTTGAACAACCCAAACAACCCACCGACACAAGATTCGAGAATCGGAGAAATCTGTAGGCAGAGGGTTTCAGAGGTATCAACTGTAAATCCGTGCAGCAATGGCGCTGGTAGGCCAAAGACGGAATGTGAAATCAATTCGCTTTCCTTTAACAATGATTTCGTTCCATCATTGACAGAGCGATTTCTTTTCTGTGCCTTGTTCAGAATTCCCAAATCTTTGACGCAATCGTTCATGATAACAGCAATTCGGAACGGCAACGACGAGGAATTGTGCATTTCAACATGACTGCTAATGTGAAGCACCTAATCGCAAATTTAATCAAGATGAGGATAAACTCCGCAAGGCAAAAGCAAAAAGAGAGTCAAAAATCAGTGTATCTGACATCTTACCGTAGAATTACCACGCTTCACAACATTCACAAATACGTATGCATGACAACTTGGAACGAAATGGGCCGCCCTAGACTTGTTCACTTCGTTATCCATATCTTGTATTGATATCTCTGTGTCACCAAAATACAGTTTTATAGATTTTGGGTGCTTGATGTCCTGGCCGTACATCCGCATCCCACCTGAACCCCTCTCGGGAAATAAGTCGAAGCGGAAGAACTGTGTCGTGCTTGATGGCAAAGGATGCCTCATCTGATTCTCGTGAATCGAGTAGGATGCGCTTAAACCAGAATGATTCTCAATTGCATATGGCAATGTCGTAATGAGTGATCTTGCAGCGCAAGCTGCCATACTTCTTGACAGCCTTCGAGAGCTCGAATTTTCACCCTGCACATTGTCTTCAACTAGTTTCGCAGCTTGTTTTGTTGCTCCTGTTATTTTTTATCGAGTTTCTTGTCAGTACTTCTAACCGTACCTCTTTACAATGGACAATTATTTCGTCTCACCTGAATAAACTGACCACATTCTACTGGCAGCGCCGACGTTCACGAGAAAATGCTCTGAAAATGATACATGACATTCGCTTGATTCAATATCAAACGTTGATGCCATTCTTTTCGATAGCGTTCGCGTTTGGGGGGCTCTTGATGCATTGAATGTAAGCTCCCACGGACTAGTCAAAAGTGTCGTCCATCGATTGCTTGCAGCATCAAAGTAGTCAGCGAGGATGCTAAAATGACGATCGAATGAGCTTGATAATATTGGGGTTAGCAGAAACATCAATGTGACGTGAACTCACCTCGTATGTATGTTGCATCCAAAGCATGGTTTCTCATTTTCAGACATTCCAGAGTAAGTAATCTCTCCTCCAAAGACAGCGTTCATAGCACAGATCCTAAACAAAGCCTCGTCCTGTGTTGACAGATTTGTCAGTCGAATGACAAACAACAATTTAGAGTTGGAAAAACAATGCTGATGCGGTTGCCGCTTGAATCAAAACTTACAAGGCCCTGAAAATCGTTTGTGACGGTCAGCGTAGCTTCAGGAGACGTCAACTTAAGTCGAATCGTACGTCGCATTGACTGTGGTTCTCCAGAGTGTATCGAGACAAGATTATATTGCTCATTAGGATCTTGGGTGGTTTCATTTGAATCTTTCATAAGGTAAGAGTCGAGCCTAGCTATCCTGGTAGCATCACTAGCCGAAAGAGAATGGAACTCATTGTCAGTGACAGCCTTTTCTTCGTCAACGGCAAATGTATCAGAAATACTTGATGCCAATGTGCTCGCCAGCGCTGCGTTTTGCATCGAAACAGTCAAGTCGATTGGAGACAACGTCACGAACTTCACATCGATCATATGGGTTGCAGTTCTAGAGCAGACCTTTTGGTAGTAAAAAATTGCGAATTTCGCTGGTTCTAATATCTGGATAGGATGAAGCAAGTCCAAGCCTTGCGCGGTGTAGATTTCAACTCTTTCGGCATCAATTTTGTAATCTTTCTCCACGGTTGTGCCACTAGATAATTCAGTCGTCATCTCAAATCTTGCCTGCATTTTCCCCTGTAGAACAATAGTCTCTGTGATTGCCGAAGCTTTTATATTAGAAGCAAATGGACCAGGTGAATCAATGCTGCCCATGTCAACAAGCAAAAGTCGCATATTGGACGACTCTATGCGATAGTTAGTCTTCTTCAACGGCACCGACACAACCGGGGAAAAGCACGCTTCAACTTTATTTGGGCTATCCGTCGAGACAACTACCTGCAGTGGATTCTCGTTCTGGTGTGCAGGTAAAACTGACGTTGAGGTGGAAGATACAACACTCCGATATCGAAACGGTGCAACTTGGATGAATTTGAGCATATCTGAAATGACTTCGGGTAAAAAAACTACTTGGGATGATCCAATCTTAACTTCAATATCACGTGAATCGTCCTCTGAGTACTTGGTGTAGTTGAGGAGGAACACCTCAGACTCATTATCAGTTGACCTGCTACTCCGCCCAATCATGCGCCGGAATGTGTGGTCAGCGGAACCTACCCGCACATCATTGCACACTAGATCATGCAATGCCACGCTCGCAGTGGTCTGCTTTTCATCGGGAAGAAGTTTCATCGAAATTTGAGCCTTGACGGCAGCTAGCGACAGGATAGGGTCATCTAACGTGGCTCTGAAAAGTTTGACTGAAAGCTCCTGTATATTGAAATTGATATACATCCTGAATTGAAGGCACGATATAACATGAGACCACGAGTCTGTTCAACGTCTCTGGCGGCGCAAGCGCTTAATTTTGTTCACTTACCTTTTGATCACTTCAACGTTCTCCACGCCGGCGTGGGTGAGATTTTTCAGTATGGTATTTACAGCCGGGAGTGTATTCGCTCTATCGCTCTCGATAACTCTGTGAACTGTCTCTTCTCGGAGAAAGTTGTCATGCTCCCCTATGTTATATTCTAATATGTACATGAAGAGGGCATAATGACAGCGAGCTACCAGCAAGCGAATCCGAGATATTGACACTATGACTCTTGTTGCTCTTTCGTCTTCAGTCAATTTTGAAAACGGCGGCTTCAGTGAGACCCTTACGGCCATGTTCACTGGCGCCGCGACCATTTGCATGCTTTGGTTGCAATTCATTGAGACATCCCTCAACGAAACCCGGGCTTTGGATCCGATACCTTCCCTCAATGATCGATAATGTGCCTCAAAATTGCCTGCGTGAAATAAGAAGAAATTCTCAGAATACGCTGCCTGTGGTAGAACAAAGTCGAAACCAGACGCAATAACATAGAACAGACGCTCTCCATCTTCAGAGCTCTGTGCTGCTTTCATAGCTGCAGCAGCCGCTGAGGAAGCAACACTAGCTGCAATGGTCCCGAATACGCCCTGGTTGGATTGTTGAAAACGTTAAGAAACTGTGTTCGTTAATGTTGAGAATCATGCGATGTTATCATCACTGCATGTTAGTCTCACCTCGCAAACGTATTCAACTAGAGTGAAGACTTGGCTATGAATGTGCACAAATCTCATAGGAGACAAAACAATTTCGGCGCAAGCCTCACATGCCGATTTATCTGCGTCACCCACGTTGCATGAACGGACAGCGTTAGCTCCTTTGCTGTACTTTACAGTGAGCAAACTAGTCGATACGCTCGGCGCCAGACCAAGGATCGTACGATATGATTCTAATGTTCGTCCGAAACAACACGACTCCATGCGGAAATCACCAACGACTAAACTCATTTCCGAGTTTTTGTCATTGCCTTGGCTGCTGTGATGGTTTACTCTTGAGTCTGACATGGTAAGTGTGAAGAGTGGGAGATCATCAACGGCTGAATTCAGTGATATTTCGAAAGTTTGCATTTCCGCCAAGATGAAGAGAGAATGATCTCCGGAGCTGTTGATCACAACAGGGACTACTACATGTCTGTCAGGTGTGCTAGACCGATGATCTTGATGTATCATCGACACGCGCTCGTACGTCGAATACGCCTTTTCCTTGAAATCTAAGACACTCGATTTCGCAACGAAAAGCGTCTTGATCGCATTCGGGTTCCAATTAACGAAAAGACTGGTGAATTTTGCATTCACCACGGTTGTCCTATCAACGTTAGAAATTGATTGCATGTAACCGCGAGAGAATTCCTCGGTCTGGTCGTGATAGGCTCGAGCCTTACTTTGTGGGAGTTTTACGATATTGATGTCGGCAAGATCTGCTGAGCCTGCGTAATCCGCTTTGAACACACCCTGTTTAGCCAAGTCTGTCATGATTGCTGCATATTGATCATTTTGAGCATACTCGGTAGCAGACCTTGGAAGGTTGGAGTGACAAACCAACCGCTGACGCCGCGGCAATTGATTTTCGGGTTGAAGTCGGTCCAAAATCCAGAACCATCCCATGCTCAGTCTACTTGAAGAGGTTCCGTCTGTTATTAGTGACGATGAAGCTACAACTGACACTAAGTGTGCCTCAACTCCATCGCCGTTATCAGTGTACATATTTATGGATAACCTCAGCAGAGAAACTGAAACATGCATGAACTCCACGGCATTTCTTACATCGCCATTTTGCTTCGAGTTCAGCATCGATTCCGTCACAGTCATCTTTGATAATAATAACGTAGGCCCACTAAGCTTTGGTTTCGCAGGTCGGTCTCCGTCTAACAATGAAATACCCGAACCACTCGACATTATCTCTAAGTCAGGATCTGGAGCTTCCTCTTCAACATCAGCAAGGGGCGTCGGTCGTGGATCGGAAATGTCTCCGCGTAGATTACCCAAGTTCGATGCCCAGATCGCAGCAACACGAAGAATTTTGGTAACATGTGATGGCGCAAGGCGTAGTACGATCCCGGGGAGGACGCCAACAACGCATGTTCGCGGTTTGTTATCTCCCGATGATATCGTGTGCTCTAATCCAACGTCCAACGTGAATGATATTGGTTCAATGACGCTGGTGGACACATCAACATTCATTTCGTCGAGTCTTTTCTTGGACGACTCGCTCACGGAGCTGATAGTAAACGACAAATCATTCATTTCTAGCTTCAGGTGATCGATCTCCGAATCAATCCTGTGCGCACGTCGGCGACTGTCGAACCATTTCAACACAGCGGGGGAGAGGGCCTCCGTTCCGTAGGTAAAATTGAATCGGCCAAAGTTACAAATGAGAACAGTCGCATTGGAATCCGTGCAGTTCTCCGGAAGGATGAGAATCGGCGCCGAAATGTCAAAATCAATTTTCCATTTTTGTTTCTGCTTGTTCTTTCCATTCCAAGCGTCTATAATCGCCGACGACAACTTATCAGAGACCTTCTCATCCCTCAGTGCTGCGATGTTTAGACCCGATGCTTTGGTCGAGGCGAAATCACTCATTTGAGGCTTCGGTGTGTCGGGCTGTGGGGTATAAAACGTCGCTGGCAAACGGTCTTTCGCGTCGTAGAATAAATCTGCGTCCCCGTGAGCGCTTTCAAAAAGTAGGGGATTGGTCTTCCCGCTAGAATTTGATACACTCCCGCTTTGGGTTGCTTCCGGGAGCGCGAAAAACTCCTTGAGCGCCATCAGTAGCATCGGCGAGGCGACGATCTCGCACGCCACCATCTTCAGCCCCACCTCCTGGTCGCCCCCCTTGCTTTTTCTCAATTGGAATTGAAATGCCTTCGATTTGTTCGAGTGCGCCTTCTGCAAACTGCGGCAAATGGTCGGATAGAATGTACCCGGGGTCACGCTGTCCTTAACTTCCAAACTCAAAAGCGATAGCCCGGACGTGAAGGATCCGTCGGCGTTGGCCTTGAAAGACGCGGAGACCATGCCCATCTCCAGAGACGTGAGTTGTCTTTTGGTCGCGGTGAGGAGGTTGACTTGGAACGAGCCGAGGTTGAAGTTGACGTCGCAGAACATGGAGTCCTTGGTAAGCACCCTGTCCGCCTTCTTCATGGCCAGTTCCTCTAGCTCCCTCATCTCGTCGACTGTGAGCGTGATGGGAGGGGCGTCGGTAACGTCCTCGTTCAAACTTTCGTAGGATGTGTCCAACGACGCATCGCCCCGCGCGCTGCTCCCGAACAAGTACGACGCGTACGACGACTTGATGAGGGATTTGCCCACGCCCCCCGTGCCGCCGCTCGTCGATTCGCCGCCAGTCGTGGCGCGCCTGCTCGATGCCGACGATGCCGCGCTCGCGTCGTGCTTCTCCCTCTCCTTCCCCGCCTGCGCGTCGGCGATCGTCCTCCAGTGCATGAGTCCCGATATCGATATCGTCCGATCCCCCTCGATTTTATCGAGCTCGGCACGCTCGAGCGGCGTTAGCCGCGAAAGCCACGGCGCCCCCTCCGAGTGCGCGTGTCGCTTGTAGAGTTCCACGTACGCCTTACGCTTGCGATACGCCTCGAGGAATTCGATCCACGATCGACGACGGTTCAATCGGCCGATGCACCTCGTTGCGTACCTCCACCACTCCCTGGCATTCCTCGATGATATCGACTCGACGGGGCGATACTCCGGGAAGAGAGGCCGGACCTTGGACCGATGGGCGGATACGGCGTGGGCAAGGCGCTGTCCCAATTCCAGCTGCGTGCGAGATAGCTGTATCGACAGCGACGACAGCTTCGAATGGACCAGGTACTTCGGAAAGTCCACGCAGTGATCCAGGTCGGACTGGCGCAATTTCGCCTGAAACGATAACGGCGACAGCACGTACTCGGCGCCCTCGGTCATCCTGGACATCGTCCTCCTCATCTGCGTCGTCGTCGTCTTTTGTATCGTCGGCGGAACGATCGATCCCGCGGCATCGCCCTGAAGGTATATTCCGAAACCAGATATCAGCAGCTCCTTGTACAGGAACGACGATTCCGGAACGTTCGCGTTCGTCTTCCGATCCACGAACGTCCGATTGCCACCGGAATCCGTCGTCACTAGCGACAACGAGCCGAGTACTAGTCCTGCGGCGCATCCGGATCCGCGTATCGAGATGTGAACGTCCTCGATCTCCACCTGCAAGTTCTCGAGTATCCGACGGACCAAACGCGAGGTGAAGCTCGACGATGACGACGAGGAGGACGACGACGACGAGGAGGAGGACGACGACGACGATGATGATGATGATGATGATGAGGAGGAGGAGGCGACGATCCCACTCCCATCCACGGACAGGTCTACATCAGCATCCCCCGTCATTCCCCCCTCGTCTCCCCCCCACGCCATCCGCACGGCGCTCGCGCGTTGCCTCGATGATTCGGCGGATTTGATCGAATTCGCCCTCGCGTCCCTCGACGACGACGACGGCGACGGCGACGACGACGACCTGCCATCCCGTCCCCCCCCCCTCCCGCCAACCCCGACCCCCGATTGTCGATGAACGTCGATCTCGTGATCGTGATGATCGTCGTCCTTGAGGAAATCGTGCGGTTCCATATTCACCCAAAGTCCCCTCGCTCGGAATACGACCGGTCGACTGCTGAGGCGGGCCCACGGCACGTCCAGCTGCACCGTATCGAATCGTCCCTCGCGCACCCGGAATGGCGACGCGAGATTGGGAGCGTCACGCGCCCGACGACGCAATTCGGTATTCACGGCGTGCACGTCGAGTTGGAGGGATTGGAGCTCGATCTTGCCGGACCATACCGCGACGTTCAGGGATTCGGCATCGAGGTTCAGGACGTACCGTCCTATGGTCCCCTCGAGGACCTCGAGTATCGCCTTCTTCGCCATTTATTATTTTGGGGGATATCTTCGATTAGCAGATGTTGAGGAGGCCGTGGTGGATTCTGGTCCTGGTCGACGACGCGCCGGAGAAATGTTGTGCGTGAGGTGTGGGGGTTTGGGTGGCGCGGATGATGCCCCTGCCCCTGCACGTGCCCGTCAACGGCCAATCTAGGACGAGAATGGACAGTCGTCGAACGCGCTCATTTCGTCAATATATTGTTCATGTGTGTAGTATTTCAGGAGAACGCGTATTGTACGTTCCGCAACAACAATCATCATCGATTTTTTCCTCCTCCTCCTCAACGCAGTGCCGCCGTTGAAAATGGCGGTCTCACGTCTCGTCGTTTTCAGTCGGCTTTCCCGCAAAAAAGATGGTCGTTAGTAGATAACAATAATAGTACGATACATACACGATAGTGTATCATACTACCTTTGTTTAGCACTGATCCAAACAAAACTTGACATAAGCTTTAGGCGGGAACAAAAACACAATCTGGGCAGATGGCTCTTCCAAAAAAGGTCGTTTCCAGAAAAATATGATGAAAGTATGTATTTGTCACAACTCCCCCCCCCCCCCCCCCCCACAAGCCCAAGCAACAGTGACGCGATGAAAGGCATCCTCCCGTCCGCATTGTGTGGCTGTCAGTGCAAGTGGGATGCGCCTTCGGCCGTGTTTTCACTCGGCTCATCAACGCAACACGGCGAAGGATAGTGCCACCGTCGCTGTCCGCGGAATCCCCTCCCCCCCTCACAAGCCGATGACACAATGAAAGGCATATCCTCCCGTCCGCGTCATGTGGCTGTCAGTGCGAGTGGGATGCGCCTTCGGTCGTGTCTTCACTTGGCTCATCCTGCCTTCCCATGCTCTCCTGGAAGGATAGTGCGACCATCATCCCCGGAATGTTCTGCGCTGCTGCCATCCCCCCCCCCCCCCCCCTGCACATAAATTAATGTTAGTTTTCTTTAAATTTCTCCGAAAGGGGTATTTATTGTAAAATACTACTTACGTTTCAGGAAGGGGGAGCAGGGGAGAGAGGATAAGGCCGCCGTCCAGTCCCAAGAGTGGCGTCTCACCAATGCTTGTTTTATTGGGCAGGGGGGAAACCATTGCAATTTTTTTCGTGCCATAAATCACGGTTAATGGAGGGGGAATGTCTGAGCAGGAAGGGGGGGGGGGGCTGCAATAAATCGGCGACTACAACAGCCAACAACGGGCGGCTATCGTAGTGCAGCGGATTTCAGCAAATTTAATTTAATTTAATTTAATGTAACATCTTATTGTACTTTCTTAAAACTTTTTTCTTCTCAACGTTAAAGTAGTTCTTGAACTTACCTTGACTTATCTTTTCAGCTTTGACTGCATCAATTACACTCTGAGGAGGCGCTTCGAAAAGAACATCATCCTGAAATTCTATAGGAGCAATGGGCTTGCATTTCGTATGCAACTCCACACGTTTGTATATGTTGATAGATGGCGGCTGAATCACCCTAAGATAATGTGCTATTTTGTGTTTTTGTGCAGATTCAGTCCCTTTTACAGTAGTAGAAATGCCTACAATAGCTCTTACAAAAGTACTTTACCGTGACACAAAAACTAATATTAGAGATATAACACAGTATTAAAATGATTATATGTTGCTAATACTATGAGGAAAATGGGGAAAGAAAGACGAGTTCACAGGCGCATAATGAAAAAATTGACCTACGGCGCCGGAGGTCATTTTTTCGTCCGTTTTTGTTCCCGCCAAAAAGCATTCGTCGGGTTTTGTTTGGATCAGTCTTATTTTTCGCGACACTTTTCTTTGCGTGGCGAAAACTGAAGTCGTAGCGACACCCAACACACAATTATGAATACGGAGTCTAAGAAGGATACCAGTCTGACGTGGGGGAGAATCCATGGTTCTACTACTTTTATTCCTACGTTCCGAGGTGACCCACACACTGCTCGCGCTGTTTTTTTGCCGACATCACCCATTCAAAGGAACCTGCATTCGCCCCACTATGTTAAAACCAGCGCGTGCGCGAAACGTATCTTTACTTCCACACAAAAAAAAGACGAGAATGTATTGAGTGCGAACCTCTCTCGTGGAAAGATAAATTAAGACGAACTACGTGTTTATCGGCATCCAATGAATAATATGTGCAACAGTAACGGCATCGTACCACAAGCAAGCAAGGGCGGCGGCATCATGACCACAATGGAACCATCGTTCTACTCGCAATATCACGAGGGGAGGATAGGGGGGGACATCATCGGCAATCTGACGCGGGGCTGCGTGATAGAACGACTGTCGACGATGCGTCGGCAGGAGGATACGATATACAATTATCGCAACAGGGGGACCACCAATGCGGGGGCGGGGGCAGGTGGGGACGATGATAAGCTCCCATCCCCGCCACCCTCATTTCCGCCTCCCTCGACGACGTCGACGGCATGCGGCGCCGCCGCGGCGGCCATCGCCATAACCGAAAGCGTCGATATACCGCCATTGAACTCTAGCTGGAGGGAGAAGATATGTCACTGGAGTTTCAACGTCATAGATCACTTCGATCTGTCCCGGGAGGTAGTGGCCGTGTCCATGTCTCTGTTCGATCGATACCTCGCGACACGAGGGAATCGATGCAACGGCTCGACGGCGTTATTGGCGAGTTTGACGACGTTGCACATCGCGATCAAGGTACACGAGGTACGCAAGATCAAATTGACGACGCTCGCGAATCTGAGTCGGGGACAATTCGGTCCCCGTCACATCGAGGAGATGGAATTTACGGTACTGACGAGTTTGAATTGGCACATCCATCCCCCGACTTCCATGTCATTTTTGTCACACCTCCTATTGTTATTGCCCGCGAGGGTCAGCGATACGACCAAAGAGGAAATATACGCCATGTCGCGGTACATTACCGAATTGTCGGTGTGCGATTCGAGCTTCGTCGAAATCAACCCGAGCGCCGTGGCCTACTCCGCGATATTGAATTCCTTCGACGACAAGCGCTATCGCAAGCTAATCTCGAGTCAGGTGCGGGAGCAGTTCTACCGAGCGATATCTACGCACGTCGGACTGTGTCAGGACGACGATCATGTCCTGTTGGCGCGTCCTAAATTGAAGAGGCTCCTGGTTACGAGCCTGGGGGGGGAGAGTCCGTCCCACCAGGAGCAGCAGCACCACCAGCAGCAAGTGGCGACCGGCAACCAACAGCAGCAGCATCAAGCGCAGCACCACCCACAGCATCAGATATCAGCCGCGCAGGCGACGACGTCCGTCGCCATCGTAACGAATTCCGTTAGCGCGATACAAATATCGCATCACCAACAACAGCAGCAGCAACAGGGTTATTCGTCGTCCATTTCCACGACGAACAACAATAACAAGATGGACGATTCGGTATCGATGTCATCGTCGAGACATTCGAGACAATCCCAATCGATTTGCAGCAGCTACGATAGCATCGCCAGTCAGCGTCGATCTGTAAGGTCGACGAATGGCGGTACCGGCGGAGGTGGAGGACGGGCGAGGGTCGCACCCTCGCCGAATCACATGTCCACGTCGCCGTGCAGCCTATCGTCGCGAAGCGCGCTGAGCGTCTTCTCGAGGCATTCGAGATCGCCCATGACCTCCCTCCTGCCATCGTCGTGATTTGGATGTGGGAGGGGGGGGGGGGGGGGGGGGGGGGGGGGGGGGGGCGATACATTCCCGATTCATTACTTCGCTCCCCAACCCTTCCAAAAACACTTGAGAAAAAACGTACATATAGCAACCACAAGAAGAATTATAATACCACCAAGAAGAGAATAAAATAACATTATAAGAGGCACACGAACAACATCTCAATTCCTCTCTTCGTGACACAATCATCAAATTTGAGTCGGGGGCATTAACGATTGATATTGCAGAAATGGATCCCCTCCATCGGAGTCTCCCGCGTCTCTCTAAAACGTGTCCATTTGTCCATTTCTTCACTCTCCCAATCCCTCTCATCTTAACTTCTTCAGCGATGTTCCGTTTGATATCCGCTCTTCTTCCCCGAGCTGGGATTGGGCCTGTGCTTCCCCCCCTTGATCGACCCATCCTTCGTCTTTTGATTTCTTCGTACCCTCTCGGCATCTGCGTGTGCTTGATCGTCGCGGTTATCCTCGTTCGACTTCGTTGGCCGGTTCGCCTTTTGGCAGGATGATAATGTCATAGTGTCGTCGGGGGGGAGAAATCGAAGAGATGGCAAAAGAGGATTTGTTTAGTGCTTGAACTGGTCAACAGTTTTGGGGGGGTTTTCATTAGTTTTTGCAGAGAAAATGGTTCGGGTATTAGTATTTAGCTTCTGTTTCGACGCAGGCAGGCGCAACGCAACAAACAAGCAGTGCGGCGCACGGTATAATAAAGGCTTGGTGATCTTAGTGATGCATTATATTTGTGCCGTCATAGTGATGATGATTATCAATGAAATTTCTGGAGTTGCCAAGCGCAGAGCAGGAAACAAACTATCCCGTCGGACGGGCGGAAACTTCATCCGGATTTGCCAGGGGTAGATTGTAACGTCAATTTAAAATTTCGACTTCATCGCAGCTGTCCCGAGTCCGAAATAACGACCGGAACGCGCGTCCTTCCCTGCTCGCTCCCGACTTGCTCGATGGCGGCAACGACGTCCATCCCCGATACGACCTTGCCGAAAACAACGTGTTTCCCGTCGAGCCACGGGGTCGCCGCCGTGCAAAGGAAGAACTGGTTGTGATTTTCGTAATTACGCCCATTCGTTATTCGAGGGGGGGATCGGATCAAAGACGTTAGATAGATGCGAAATATTCCATCCGTTCCCCACGGGCATACACGTACGAAAGAGGGTCAATAAAAAATCACCTGAGATCCGTTGGTATCTTTACCCGCATTTGCCATGCTGAGTATTCCTGTGCGTGATGGTTTATAAAAATTGAACACCGAATCACGCATGTAATATGTGGGCGTGCATATTAATTGTTCGTTCGTATTGTGGTATTATCAGGGTAGTGAAATGTCGACAAGGACGGGCGAAATGTGCAACCTTACCCGGTGCAGTGTGCTTCAATGTGAAATTTTCGTCCGGAAACTTTTCCCCGTATATCGACTGGCGATCGCACGCCATTCGCAGTTTCGTTTGCACAGAAGAAACGAAGACGGATTATTAAACAGTATGAATGCGATATCTGAACATGAAATACTATCATGATCCCTCCTCATAAGGGTGACTTGGAGCCCATCATGAATATATATCATATCCACGTACCTCCCCCCCCCTGCCATCTCCCCTCGTGAAGTCCCCGCCCTGACACATGAATTTCGGTATCACCCTGTGGAACGCGCTACCCTTGAAGTGGAGTATCTTCCCACTCCGCCCGATTCCCTTCTCGCCGGTGCATAAACATCGGAAATTCTCCGCGGTAATCGGCACGACGTCATGTCGTAATTCCATCTCGATCCGTCCCTTGGACGAGCCGCCTATCGTGACGTCGAAGAAGACGACTGGATTTTCGGCCGACATGGTTCGATTCAGCTACCATACATTAAGAGGGTCGTGAAAAATAGCGTCCGCTCGGCGACGACGGTACGATACAACATCTACCCGTATTATCTGTACTTTTTCCCGCCTAAAAATGGGCGGGAAAGGTTATTTTGGGGGGAGGATCTAACGCGGTGTCAAACACCAACATCATCATCATCGTCATTCTCCGAGCCCATGTGACGCATCAGATTCCTCTAAAAGCGTGCATGCGCGAACCATCACATCATCATTGGCTTTTCTCTCCCCGCAGTATTAACGGAAACATCATCAACCATCACATCCCCGAGGGACTGGTAGGACGGGCAATCGCAAGGAGACAACAACATCACTGCTATCTACTTCATCTCGATCCAAGGCAACCTCGACAGTTTTTCGAAGCCATGCCATCCCCATCCCCCTCGCATCAGCCGCGTAACGGCAACGTCCGCTATGGCATCGTCGGCACCACCCGCCTCCGTTCCATATTCACCTACCTCACCCTCCTCAGCCACGTGACGTCCGCGAAGACCGCATCGAGCATCGCGTCGTCCATCGATTATCGTTATTTCGTCGCGGGCGGGACCTGCGCGGCAATATCCCACGGCATAACCACCCCCATCGACGTCGTCAAGACCCGAATGCAATCGAATCCCGAAAAATATCGAAACATACTCGATACGACGTCGTCCATAATCAGGGAGGAGGGTGCATCGGCATTGGTCGCCGGTTTGGGACCGACGCTCGTGGGATACGGCATCGAGGGTGCGTTGAAATTCGGCGTGTACGAGGTGACGAAGCCGCTCGTTGTATTGGCATTTCGCGAATTCGGCCTCTCCAAAGCGGGCGCGAGGCCGGGGATGTTGCCGTTCCTACTGGCGTCCATAATGGCGGGTGCCGTGGCGAGTCTCGTATTGGTTCCCATGGAATCGACGCGCATACGCATGGTCACCGATCCGGACTTCGCCAACGTCGGTTTGTTGGGCGGATTGGGTCGGCTCGTCGAGGAATCGGGCTTCGTCAGGACCCTCACGGTCGGGATGGGGGCCATGTTGGCCAAGCAGGTGAGAGAAAATCGAGGGGGGGGGGGGGGGGGGGGACGGGGGAGATGGTATGGGACGGGTTCGTGTTCTTTCGCAAATCCACTTTTCGACGTGCGCGGTTGAAAGATTGTAATTTCACCCTCCCGATCCCCCGTCCTCCTTCGCGCTCCCCCTCCCTCTTTCCCGTATCCACGCGCCCCCCCCCAAAAAAAAACAAATGATACAATGATGTTACGCATCATCATCCATTCGTCATTCGTCGTATACACAGATCCCGTACACGTTCGGGAAACAGGTCTCGTTCGACGTGGTCGCCAAATATCTATATCGCAAATTGAACGTCCCCACCTCGGCGATATCGTCGCTGACCAAGGGATTGAAACCGGAGTATCTCAAGTGGGTGGTATCGGTACTCGCCGCCATGGTCGCGTCCGTGATGGCTTGCCTGTTGAGTCAGCCGGGCGACGTCATACTCACCGAGACGTACGACGGCGCCGGCTCGCACGGACACGGGGGAGGAGGAGGCGGCGAGAAGCAAAAGGCCTCCGTCCCGGGGGGAGTCGCGAAATCGAAGGGACTTCGCGAGGTGTCGTCGGCGATATATTCCCGCTCGACCCACGGCGGCGGGAATGCGGACGTATTTCGGGGCCTATCGGGATTCTTCACCGGATTGCAGGCGCGCTTCTTGCACGTCGGGCTCATCATCACGAGTCAGCTGGTCATATACGACATCGTGAAGCAGCTCCTGGGATTGCCGGCCTCGGGATCTCATTGAGGAAGACGAAAACCATTTTTCGGGAAGAGAGAGGTGGATGGTGACTTTTCTCTCTCGCTAGAGAGAGAGGTGGTTCATACGATGATGTATTATTTTTGTGTCGAGGGGGGGGAGGGGGGGGGGTAAGTTGAGAGGTATACCTTCATTGACGCCTTCAATGGCCGCTAAGATATAACAACCGTACAGCAGCAGTAACAGCATTGAGAAGGAGACAGACAAGACGTATAAGACGCTGGTAATTATGTAGAACACTACAATGCATGCAAACAAGAAGCCTGTACAGTAACCCTGTATGCATGCTCTCCATATCTTGCTCAACCGTAAATGAAATCTATGATACAAGGCCATGCGACTCTTTTCTGTCATTCTCAGCCACAACATGATCAAGGGGAGTAACTATTTCTCTAGCCAGTCGAAGAAAATGACATTGAATAATATGTCACTAAAGAGATTGGTTTTAAGATTCACAATTTTTTATAGACGATTTTTGACGTCCCGGTACCAACACACAATTTTGTTCACATTCAGATAATCTACCACCCTGTTCTCCGCTAGAGCCCCCAAATTAAGTTTCCTTGAGTATGCCACAAGCAACACGTCTGTAACCACCCTCGGTTGTGTTTGCATCATGGATGACAAGAGCATGCCCAACAGTGAGATCGTATCCATAACCTTGATCGAAGCGAAACTTTCTCTCTGCCTTCCCCTTGGCGCCAGTGTTGTACCAAGTTCCAGTGGGGGCGATGGATGTACTCTCAGGGTACCATGGGTCGCCGTCTCCCTTGATTCCAGTTGAATTTGGTTTCCAATAGTGTGGTCCTTGGGTGGTAGAGTTAGTGCAACTGAAGCCACTGTGGACGTGAACGCCGCCGCCAGTGATATCGCCGGTGATGCTCGAGCGCAGATACTTCACATCGATGTCGAGCTTTCCCCAAGTACTCGTAGACGAATCGAAGCAGACTTTGACAGTCCCTTTCACGTCAGGCCATGAAAATATGCCACCAATGGGATTGGACGGCTCCATTTCGGCCTCGAGGCACTTTTTCCCTTTCGACGACTTGGACCCTTTCTTCCTCAAACCGCCTATTTCTCCCTGCAAAAAACTCATCGATCCACCAAGGCTCATGTCGATAGGTTGACTCATACCGAAAGTGGGATCTTCTTTGCCCCAGCTGGCCTTGATGCAGAAGGTCGCAATAAAAACCTGGGCGAGTGCGTTGGGGATGATCTTCATTGTTTTTGATGGTGCTTGGTGTGGATGCTTAGGTTATTTTCGAACTGGTGTCTTTGTAAGTGGGGTAGTTCTCGGGGGAGCTCTGTTGCGTGTTGTGGGACCCCGTTTCTCAATTATTATATGACGGCCTCATCAATTCCTAGAGTGATACAACCAGAGAGGAGACGGTACGGAGGAGGAGGGGACCATTGGCGTTGGAGGCCATAACTTTCGCTCAAAGCCGTGAGAGTGGTAAGCCGTCCATAACTGATGAATTTTGGGCGATGAAAACATCAGAGCGTTGAGTGAGAGACCGCGAGAGTGGTAAGCCGTCCATAATTGATGAATTTTGGGCGATGAAAAAATAAGAGCGTTGAGTGAGAGACCGGAGCGGAGCGTGAAATCAAAAGAGCAATTGATTTCTGTATCACTCAGCCCAAAAAATGACCCCATCCCACTTTATCACTACAATATCCTCGGTATTCCCGATCATAGCTGCAGAAAACAAAATCCTTTACAGATTCTTGTAATGAGGACTTGTTCTTGGAATATTACTCTCCTAGAATACTTCTATTAGATAGTGGCAACTTGGGAGTTAGTACAGTGGGATGGGAGAGAGGAATTGGACTGAGTGATACAGAACTCAATTGTATCTACGATTGGTTTCATCTCAGGTCTCAGGTCTTCTTTCATCTCAGGTCTCTGGTCTTCAATTCTCAACGCCTTGCCTGATGTTTTACTTAGAGAAGGCATGACAATATTTCTTCGAACAGTTGCCAAAAATTCAGAATAATGGACAATGTATCTAGTACGATACTGTTATGTCAATGGCTTGAGCTCAAGTTATATTGCTCCTCCAATGCCAAATGGTTTCCTCTCTGATTGTCATCACTCTACCTAGTGAAGTGATGAGGTCGTAAATGAGGTATCGGATCCCATAAAATGCAGTAGCTCCCCACCGATAACTGATTCACTCACATTTACATAGCATCCTAGGCTTTGTCGCAAGTATAATTGACAGTGCCAGAATAAAGCTGTCTGCATCATCGAATTCAAGATTCACTTGACTGGGGCCACCAAATCCAACATGAAACCAAGTATCTAACAAGAGATCAGGCCACCACTCTGAATACGGTGTGAAATCCACCTCCTGTTTTAGTCTGCTATCCATCATATTCCCAATCTCCTTGATGTCCGGCGGTAGCGTTGGTGGAAACTGGAAACATCTGATTCTCAAATCCTTCCCAATCAATGCCAGCAAAACATTGGTGGTTCTTGATGCCCTGTACGCCTGACCTAGGCAGGTGGATAACTTCCCCTGAGAATGGACTGTTACGAGTGAATACGAAGTGACATGTAGTCCAGGTCAGGAAGTGAAAATTATGAGCTTATTTTAATG